>OX940980.1:27108388-27326071 GCA_954871275.1 Leptopterna dolabrata
GTGGAAACCATCAGAAATAGCTATTTCAACTATTGCACGTGAAAGAAACAATAAATGAACAGCCAAAATTGCTGTAGGTACATATTTCCAGTAGTATAATAAACCCATGTGACAAGGACCTGCAGCGTTTTTCTTATAATTTATCGTAATAGTTTTTTTTTTTTTCACCGTTTCAATAAATCGGTGTGCTAGTTACCTGGGAGTATACGAATCTTGGTTTAATTAAACTCCACATCCTTTCTCGTATTTTGCCTACCTACTTCCTGTTTTGTGTGCATTCTGAAGTGGGGGAGTGTCATTCATTCTAGCTCTGTTAGAATCCTTTGAGAGTATTTCGTTCTGGGTGCTCAGTTTCTGTTGGAACGATGGCAGCTAGCCCAAACTGTGTACTCCCAAATGACAAAGTAAACTTGGATATATTAAAATCCCCACTGGGACACTCGTTCATCATTGTTCACGATGAAGTGACGGTAACGGGGTTTCAGTTATCTGTGGTATGTCCTCTTTCACAATCTGTTCATTCAGGCGGTGAATTAGCCGTGTTCAAGCTTTCGGTATTCCGCACGTATAACGTGTGCGCATGTGCAACCAGTGGGTAGTACTGATGTACGTGTATATTCATCTAAGTAGTTGCAGACTTTGACGATACTACATGCATGTTGTATCTTGATATAGGAATTTCAGGTGCATACGTGCGACAAATGTTCAAGCTTAGGAACTCAGTCATACATGCATGTTTACCATATTCTAGGTCACTTTCGATCTTTTTCGTCTATCAGATCGTGAAATTTTTAGTTAAGCCGTGTGGAGAGACGAAAAGTATCAACTTATTGAAGCTGTATTTCATCCAGTCGAGTGGATGTCAATCATTCAAACCCATTTCCCTAGATCGTCTGATATGCGTATAGGACACAGCATTCATCTAGTACTACTCCTGTGGCCTTGGAATGAAACAAAGATACCTTTCGTAAATCATTTAGACCGCAGAATAAGCGCAAGAGGAAGAGGATAAGGAAGATGTCAAACCTTCGAAGACAAGTTTCCCCTGTGCTGGTGGTAGGGGGTTTCTTACGTGACTGGGAACATTCGTACACGAACCTTACGCCTGAAGGTGGAAATTAAATATGTACGGAGGCTGCAAAAAGGATAGCCTTGGTCTAGCTTCCCAGACATTTTCCCCTTCTGCAAAGGTTCTGAGTGCGATTCCTGGCACACCCCCTTTCAAACGTTTGAATGTCCGGCCTACAAATTGTTTCATTCATATTGTAATAGGACGATTTGGTGTGGGGGTCGGCAGAAAAAATACGAAAGTACCCTGTTTTTTCGTCTTGCCGTCTCGGCTACAAAGGGTTTTATGAAAACTGGGGTGAGTGGAAACGGGAAGCTTCCCTGCATAGCATTTGAGTAGTAAAGTACCCAGATTTGAGTTTCCTTTTGCTTCCGGAATTCCGACATCCCCCTGAACTGAACTAGACTGAACTTGTGCACTGAAGCATCCACAAGTTCCTCCGTTTGCATTGCTTTCTTCTTTCCGTGTACAATAATCTGCTGGTGCTGTTAGGAATCATAAACTGCTGTACTGTAGATCCCCTGGTACTTTTCTTCTCAGTGTGCACAGTAAAATCATAATTATGTCGCCAGGAAATCCTGGATAAGAAAGGGAATTTTATGCGTCGAGAAAAATCAGGTAAATCCATTAAAATCGGCGTCTTGTTTAAGAACTCTGTCGTAGAACATGTTTCGTTTGATAATTTTGTCTGCTAGAATCTTGTATATTATGTGTGATTTTTCACATTGGTACTTCTACTCGGCATTGAATAAACCTTGCTCACCAATTCCATTCCATTAATATATTAGTTCGATCTTGTGCTGCGTTATTTTCTCTGCAGTTCGACTTTTCTGTCAGCCCCAGAAGACGTATTTGTAAAGAACTGCTATGAATTCAACATTTAAATACAAAAGAGCGTAAACGTGGAATATTTTACCGAAATGGGGGTACCTACCGAAGCATAGGTAAATTACCTAACCAACTACCTCACAGCTTTGTGGGGTCAACTAAGAAACACTTCATAAAATGAATAAGTAGTAGGTACCGCGAAGGAACAAATGCGTCAAGCTATTGTTATTATCAAAGTAAATTTTCTACATTTACCACGTTGGTTATTAATTTGAAGTTGATTCCACTACAGCGAGGGTTTTTTTAGTGATATAATATTATTTGTCTCAGAGAATTTGAAATCTTCATTTGGCGGTCGCCCTGTAACAGTTTCTGATCGAACCACTTCCCCCGTTTCAAAATGTCCCATAGCCAACACACGCGTACGAGTGGTTTATTCAGTGTTGAATCCGCCAACTTTGGTCTTCGGAACTGTTGTGTGATGTAACTATGTCATCAGATTATTTAGCCTTAGAAGCGCATTAACGCCCTTGTCAAGGGAGAGCCTCAGTTGCCCAACTTCCTCCATTTAGTATATTTATACCTTCCGTTCCTTAGTGAACTGTTGCCCCATCACAGAGGAACTTCGCTCCCTAACACGAGGGACTGATATTGTTACTTTTTCGCTTCAGTAGTCAATGACTTCGTCTTGGTTGCTCATTTAAATTTCAGCGTTCGTGTATATTCAACTTTACATCGATCGCCACTGTAATTCCACATTTTTATAGCTTGGGTTTACCCCCGGGAGGAAAGGAGTTCTGCTTGATTTTTATCTGAGTTAGGTATTTCTTCCGATCCTCCAATTTGGAAATGAAATTTTAGGAATACCTAAGATCGAAGTAAGAACTCCTCAAACCGCTTGAAACTAAAGTGTTCCGGGTGGAGGTTATGTCGTGGTTTGCCTTCTTATTCGAGTGCGAAGCAATACTATTGAGTTCATAAAGCAACCGTCTCAATTGCCTCTCACCCTTTTGGCAAATGAAGAAAAACTGCTCATTCCATATCGATTTCACCACCTCGTCCGCTTTTTGTGGAAAAGGGCTCGGCGAAGTCACCTAGGGCAGCCTGGCCGTTAACGCGCGGATCATCCCAAAGGTGTAAGTAGGTAACGATGGGAGCTTTTGAGAAGGGGTTTACTCCATCATCAAAGACTCGGGCTCCTTCATTATTTTTAATTATAAGATGCCGAACCTCCACCCCCGCTGTACCCCTTTAAGTACTTACCCTGGATACCATCACCCCTAGCTCCATCACCCTCACAGCTAAGAAGTAAACACCTCTTTTCATATTCCCGACGCTTTTTTTTTCTAGCAATTTATGCCCTTCGTTTTCCATTGTGTACTCCAGCCCCAAACAAGAAGGCTGTTTGAGTTGGTTGGTTCAGTAACCTGGCGATAAGAATGCGTCAAAGGCGAATTTTCTGTTGTTTAACGTGAATTATGATTAGAAATCAAGCATTAGTGTCAGACTTCTTGATTTAAGGGTTTATGTAGGAGGAAAATCTTGACGGAACCTTCAAAACAAGCTCACTTTGGTCGCTACCGAAAATCGATTTTTAAAACCCGGGGCTCGTTTCGGTCGCTGCCGAAAGTCGATCTCAAATAGCCGGGCTCATTTCGGCCGGCCATTTGAGTTTTGGGGCTCATTTCGGAAACTCCCGAGCTAAGATGAGAAGTTCAACCTATTTGTTACAATTCGCTTTTATAAAGGGATTTGTTTGTCAGCTAGCTTTGTGGTGCTGCGGCACCCAGTTGCCCCATGAAGATGAAAATGAGAAGAAATTAGGTATTTTCCTTGAGAGAGCTAGGTTGTCACGTCAACAGGTTTTTAGTTTTGTTGTTAATTTCCTAATTTTGAGAACATTATTTATCGAAACAAACACAGGACATTATTTGTACAGAACACGGAACGTTTTTGACGTTGCAATAATTTAAGTAATTTGAAGCAGTTGCTCGGACCCTTGGAGTGGAATATAAGTTATATGGAACACATTTTATGTAAATCTTTTCTGTTTTGGTGCATTAGGTAGGACATTCGAACGTTTTTCGACGGCAGGCCACTTGCGAACACTGCATAATTCGAATTCTGTAGCTTCAGTCGTCGATTAGTTGTCTCTCTCGAGTGAATGTTACTTACGACTATACCTAATAATGTTGATACTGATTATGTTTTGTTTTTAAAGTAACATCCGTTTTCACTAACATTACATTAAATCGAAAACGCTGATGACGACAGATTCCTCCGGAAGGTATAATAAGTTGGTACAATGTAGAGTTTTACTTTACTTTTCAAAATGTATGTTCCGTTCCAGTTTTTCCATAAATATATGTATATTTATGTTTTTATCAAAATGTTTGATCTATAGTCGTTATTCCAAATTTCTCGTCTGCTCTTCTCGTCATCGCAGTGAGCAATGGACGTGGATTGGAATTTGCTGCTTTTGACCTCCGAATCGGATTTAGCACCCTCGAAAACGTCTGAATCCCAGTTTCAGCCCGAAAATCCCAGTATTTTGGTGGGAATAAGCAAAAGAAAAAAAAAAAACGCATGACGTCTCTGGTATGTATCTCCCTCGCACTCGATTCTCCGTGCGGGAGCGAGAGAGATACACATACCAGAGACGTTGCACGTTTTTTCCTTCCCTTTTTTTCACCCACTTCCTTTCATTTCCAACCCATCATATTGTGCCTTTTTCGAAAGCTCATCGTTAGATCTATAGTTTAGATTTAGGCATAGACGATGCATAGGCATAGCATATACGAACGTCTGCCAAGTTGGGTGGGCAGTATAGCTTCCTCACTTATTACAACATGAAAGTATAGGATCAGTTGGTGAAAAATGATGAGTCAGAATGGTTGAATAACAATAAATAAGAGTAGTAAGTAATAAATTACCTAATATGCGTAATAGGATCAAAAATTTCGACATTTCATGTTCGCGTTTGCGCAGACGAAAGTTACAGTACGGTTCCAATGAAATTCATATGCAACAATCGAAGTATTATTCCTAATCGACCCTCCAAGTTTGAACTCATTCCAACGGTATTTAAGGTAGTTATGAGCGTTTCAAGTATTTCACGTTTGCGAATGCGCAGACGAAAATTACACTACTTTTTCAATGATTTTGGTACCATCTGTGACCCAACCCTCACCTACCATCCAAATTTCAGCCCATTTCGACCATTATTTTGGGTAGTTATTGGCGTTATAAGGTGACCATTAGGCAGACACGGAACCACTAATGTTCCTTGATGTCTGAAACGCAAAATGGTAGTGGAACTTTTCATTTTGGGGGACATACATTTTTTTTTACTGTATCACGAATCCAAGGCTTCCCTACCTTCTGGTAGTGAGGAAGCAAAATGCATGTCAGTTCCTCATTCATAAATCAAACCATCAGTAATTCATACGTGTTCCGTGTCCCATTGAGAGTCGGAATAGATTATCTACTTAAGTAGGTAGAGTACGTCAGTTAACTATAATCCCCCCTCACAGTAGATAGATACGCCTCGCCTTGCGAAGTGGATTGGGCGGCAAATATCGGAAAATTTGGTCGTGATTTGTGTAGATAATCTTTCTTGAATCTCCCCGCATAGGAGGTTCGGTCGCAGATGTCACCCTCTTTAACTCCAGAGGGAAGCGTGATGGGATAATTTTTCATTCGGACGTCCCAGTTTCAATTTCACTCCGAGTCCCCCTCGTCGTTGGAAAGGAAAGTTGATGGATGTGATTGAAGTCCTCGGAAGTGTACATTATTAGTTAAAGAGTAGGGACGGAAAAAAAAAATGAAAAAGAAAAAGAAGAAAAAACCAACAAAGGGCATCTGAAAGGTCGGAAAAGGGAGGAGAATGCGGACTTGATGAAATCGAGACCTCCTTGTTTGTCGGATCATTGTCAACTGTGGCGTTTGTTAGGGGTTTTTCGGGGGGGGGGGGGGGGGGGGGGTACAACGAAAATTCCGACAATTGACGGGATCGAGTGGGGGAAGAAGAGAACGCGATCGGGTTTCAGCGATGGTTTTACGGGTCCTCCGTTGTAGCTGTCGGTAGGATGGGGTGTGGTGGGTGGGGGATTGCGGTTTAGTTGATTAAGCCCAGTACGAATCCGGATGGTTTGGGAGTGGTTGCCATCAATTAGCAACCACGTTTCCGTGACTCACTTCAGGTCTGGTGGACAGGAGGTTTCTTTCCCGCTCGCACTTCCATCAGTCTTGACGGTGTGTAGAAGATTTCCTCTACAGAACATGATAACTCGTAGCCGTATTTGTAAACGTTTCTTAAACTTACCTTTGGCCAAATGATTCACCCTTTAGGCTAACCTTGTGGTCGAAACTTATGATTATTCTTTACGGTCAACTGTAGATAATGAGCCTGCAAAATTGGAGAAATGTCTTCTTTTTTTTTTCAACTCTCCAACATTTACTTTCGTCCACAAATTACAGTGTGAAAGTTAAATAAGTAGGTACTTGTGTAAATGCAAATAGTAGGTTAATGTATTGTACAACAAAACTAAAAAATGAAATTCCTATGAAATTTAATTCTCCTAGATGGTCCTCCATGAATTACGGAACGATCGGATCTTTAGTTACGCCCATTGCCCATGCGCTACTGCGAATCCGAGGCTACTAAATTTCTCTCGAATAAATCGCCTGGTTTCGCTCAAAGTCGGTGGGTATTTAAGTTGTAGCTTCTAGATGGGTCCCCTGTGGGTTTCTCGGATTACTGGTGGCATTTTTTTCTCGATATAGGGCATTCCTGGCGGAGGCACGAGGATGGGTATTAAGCACAGAAAACAGTGACAGAAGGGGCATCTATACAGGGAAATAATAAACTGTTGTGCAATAATTCGCAATTTTTTCCTTAGCTTGTTGTTCAGTACGGACAATTCCTATTTAACCTTGATAATTCATTGCATCGCGTCATTATTGCCTTCGTATTTCATTTAAATAATATTTCTTTCCAATAATATTCCAACTTACTCGAAGATTGAATTTGTTTTATTAAATGATACCGAATCTCTTGGGGATACCTATGTAATACAACGAAGTTTTTACCAGCTGTTATTTCTCATTCAAAGATTTTTAGTGAGAAGGGCGAATTACAGCCGAAGCCTTTATTGAATCCAACCATATCTTGATATAAATTTTTATTGAAGAAAAAAACGCTGCAAATCCCTGCACAACGGTTTATTATTTTGTATAGAATACCCTTCTGTTACAGATCACAGCTCTATGTATAGATAACCCGTCTATATAATATTAATATAATATGTACTATTCTATGCATAATTATGTAGATCGCAGACCCTCCGTAGGTTAGTACCTAACCCCGTACACGTTACTAGGTACCTACCTAAATCACGAGTTAAATGTTGCTAAAATAATTCTGCCGATGACAAACAGTACCTAACAAAAAGAAACACACATAATGAAGTTCTGAAAAGGAATATTGTTGATGAGGAGTGAAAAAAGTTGCAAAAGTACCTACCAACAAACTCCAGCCCCTTCTACGTAGATGGTATAATGAACCGTTGTGTAATAATTTACCGTTGAGTAATGATTTACCGTAGTAATAATTTACCCATCAATAATACTTCAACGTTTGTTCAAGTTTCACTACCTACCAACAAACTCCAAAAGAGCCATCATTTTTCAAATTAAATAATATCACAGAACAACCAACTCGACTTCATACTCCGCCAATATAATCAGGTGATCCCTACCAATGATTGGCCGTATTCACAAATTCCTATTGTGGGCGCGTCTCTGGTTACGAGATTTGGTTTGAATTGTATACAATTTCATTCACACTGGAGTCGAAAATGCCTGTCGGTGCAAACTTCGGGGCCTTACTGTGAACGAACGGCTGGACGTACGATGCTCCGGATGGTCTTAAAAAACTCGCAAGTTCAAGAACTATTTAAAACCGTAAAAATATTTACGTAAAAAAATGGTATAGGCGTTTTGAAAATTTCAACCCCTATTTTGAACCCTTCAGAGATGACTCACAGTAACGTCGAGCTTCGAGGACCAACTAGACGCCGAACGGAACCTATAACCCGAATTTCATCAATTTTTTTTCATGGTAACTAAGAAAAGTGGCCCGTACGGCGTACGGCGTACGGCGGACAGACAGAAATATTTTTATTGCAGTTTTGGATTCTACATACCTTGAAACGTAAACCATCAAATTTTGAGGGGGGGGTAAGAATTTTTTTTTTCTTGCTCGATTCCAATGGTTCATTATTGAAAATAATAAACCAAAAAGAATGGGTTATGTGCACTAATTTATTGTATTTGGTTTATTATGTTCAATAATGAACCTTTGGATCGAGCATGAAAAAAAAGTTAACCCCTCCTCAAAATTGGATGGTTTCTGTTTCAAGGTAGGTATTTAGAATCCGAAAATGCAATGAAAACTCGGCGCTGCGCGCCTCGGCGGGGGCTTCGCCCCCTGCACCCCCGGATGACTTCCGCTTAAAGCCTGACGGCTAAAATGTGGTGTACCTGACCCTTCAGGTTTTTGTCCCCCTCGCTGTATTATATAAGATCGGCTGTTTCTTACCTTACTTCACGCGCGGCTCATACTAGACTCCACCTTTTTTGTTTTTCAGTAAAAATATAAGTATCACTTTATAAATACGTATTATTATGTAGGTACCCAACTACTATTGCTAACGTTATATTGATCGAGTAAACCGCTTTGTATAATTAGGTAGGTCAGGTTAAAAAAACATGCTTTAGCCGCGTAGTTTACTACAACCAAGTGACAACCAAACAAGCGTCATTGTTTACTATCCATTTACAACATTCATTTATATAGTTATATTATGAAACTAGGATATAAATACCAAGAACAAATACGAAATATATTCGTGATAAATCAAGAGCTTTCCAACGAATGGAAAACGATTTTTGTCCGATGAAAATGAAAGAAGTTTCATTTCCCTAGCAACTACTCGGTTGTAAGTGAAAATCATTGTTAAAATACGCGCTACTTTCGTCTCACTATTTGGTCTCACTATTTGGTCTCACTTTTTCCTGTCGTTTTTCGGCGGGGGGTCCCATCGCAAAAACCTGAAGGGTCAGGTTAAAAATTCTGTCTGTCCGCCGTACGCCGTACTTCGCACTTTTCTTAGTTGCCATGAACCAAAATTAATGAAAGTTGGTTTGTAGGTCCCGTTTGGGGTCTAGTTGGTCCGCGGAGCTCGGCGTTACTGTCAGTCATCTCTAAGGGTGAAAAATAGGGGTTAGGGGTAGAACGCCGTAGCTCGAAAATTTTCAATAGAAGGGTATGGTTTCTTTGTACGTTTCTAAATTGACCTCAAACTGAAGAATTTTTTGAAACCACCCGGAGCATTGTACGACGAGCCGTTCGTTTGCACCGAAAAGATTCGTCAAAATGATCGTGAATGAAACGGTATGAATCCGGCCCAGATATCATTGCTAGGGAACACCTGATTGTAATCACGGATGGCTGTATGAAGTCGAGTTAGTTGTTCTTTGTTCTGTGGTATTCTTCATTTGAAGAATGATGACTCTCTTGGATTTTGTTGGTAGGTGCTTTTGTAACTTGAACAAACTTTCTGCTTCATGAATAACAACAAATAATTAATTATTGAATTGGCTAATTTTTATGAAACTGTAATTTCCGGGCCGGCTCTAGCACTTGATTTAGAGCTTTCCTGGGGATAGATACTGACCAGAGAAAACGGTGATCTACGCAGAAGGGGCATCTGTACAGGTAAATAATAAACCGATGTGTAATAATTTCCGATTTGCGTCAATTCAAGTAACTTTTGGACATCGTTTATGACGTGATCGTATGAGGCCAAAGCCCCAACGAAGTGTGGCAGTAATGGTGTGGGAAATAGTACGCAGTTTGTATGTAGCAATACGTTTATTGAAAATTGAACACAAATGATGGATGGATGAAGGATGGTGGGGGTTTTATATCTGTGGCAAGGTGAGATGGTGTGCGAGTTCTATTTGCAGTCTTCTTCGTTTTCTCTTGAGAGATTGTATTTGGGCTTCCGTATCATCTATGTCCTGTTTTATGTCGTTGATAGTGAGTTGATCAGTAGTCCTGGGAAGAAACGAACTGTTAGTAAGTTGCTTGTAGGTTATGTTGCAGGATTCTTCTTGTTCATGTTGTGTTGGTACCAGTTCATCAATGAGGTGGCTCGTTCGGTGATCGGATTTATTCAAGAGTGGTGTTCACTCCAATTTGCGCTTCGAAAGTATTCTTGTATTGTTTGATCGTTATTAGGTGGGCTTCCACTATGGCACCCGGTTCGAAGTCGAAGGGTTTCTCCCGTTGGGTGATATTGACGATTCCGGTCCGGTCTCAAAGTGGGATTTTGTAGAGTTGTCTTTTTCAGGTTGTAAGACATCATACACTTTAGGGAGACCAGCTCAAACGGCTAAAATATTGGTTGTTTTGAGTTGTGGGAGGTCCGATATGGGGGTATAATGTTATGCTTCATTGTTGGGCTCGTTCGGTATTGAAGTGAATGTTGAAGAGGAGGTGAGTTTCAGTTCTAGATGGTTACTGAATGAGCTGTGGTGTAGTTCGACATCGGAAAATTTGTAGCTTTGAATCGGTTCCAACTGACCGCAGATTTCTTTGGAAAATGCGACTCCACTTAGGTATGTACCTGACGCGTCATCCATGGTGAAGTTGAAGTATTTGCCTCTCCGGCCGTTTTTGTTGTAGGACTTCAATTGGCCCTTCGTGAAAGCCAAGGTACTAACAGCCAACCAGTCCACACGATTTAAATCACCTGACAAACTCGGCGAACGCGGTAACCATACCCCTCGCTGTGTAAACAACTTGCCTATTTACGGTTGCGAACCGTCAACACGATAGACAAACCGTAAGGGAGAAAGTGACGTATTCCGGCGCCAAGGAGAGGCGGGAAATAACCGGCGTCAATTGTGCAATAATCACGGGGACTTTCCGATTTGAATGAGCCGTCCTACGTTGAAATCGGTCCACGGCAGGGCTCGGGATTTCGGGCGTCACTTCCAAATTATATATAAAGAAGAAGAAGAAGATCCTTTCCGATTACAGTGCCTTCCGATGATAAATGAATATTATTTCTTAGTGTTGGAGTTGAAGTGGCGCGAGAAAGGTAGGTACGTTGTCTGACCGTGAGTCTCTAAAAGGCATGCATCTGGCATAAAACCATCAGCCCATAGCATCCCCAACCATTCCAAATAATGAAACGTGAGAAAAACGCATAACATAAGTGGGAATTGGTTATTACTGCTGGGAATTAGTTTTGGTACAAGTATGTTATAGCCCCGCCAATATCGATTGTATCGATTATCTCAAATACATCGATCCTTGTGGTATCGATGACGTGCATCAGACAAGACGGTGGGTGTACAAGAAGTTTAGTTCCCATTCCGCCGCTCGCATGGTCAAGCGATCTGGATGCTCGCTAGCGCTCGCATCTCAAAAAAGATAAACAATCCCAGAAACTATCCCGTGAATGAGCAGGTTGTTTGGGACTTCTGAATAGATGGTACAAGTATTTTATAGTCACTCTTATTTTTTGGTGTCCTTACAATGGTCTTCCCGTATTCATTTTGAAAGTTGATATCGGCACCCGGGATGTAGGCATCGGGACGCCATATTGAGCCGTCATCGATACCACAAGGATCGATGTATTTGAGATAATCGATACAATCGATATTGGCGGGGCTATAACATACTTGTACCTTAGTTTTATTTATTTCAATTCGGTAAACTGTAGATAATCAGCATGCTAAATTTGTCGCGTTGAAACAAAACAAGATTCCCGAATTAAGTGAGTTTTGGCTTCTGAAACCACTCCAGAATTGTAGCTAAAGCCCTTCTGAATGGAATGATACACTTAACTCAGTTCTCATGGATAACGGTTTTCACTGGTTTTGCATTCGACTTAGTTACTCGTTTTGGAGCTTCGATTATTCAGAAATTCCTAGCATTAGGCACGAGCATTTGTATTATTTCTATGATATACGTATGGTAATTTTTCGTGGAAACTTTGTTCCAAAAGTGATCAATGGCGGTTGGAAATATGAAAATCCAATCCTTCCGATTGACAAATTTTGTTTCACAGCGTTGGAGTTGGAGGGAAAAAGTTACGGATAATCTGACTCTGAGTGATATCTCAAAAAGAACAGATACGCGTCGTATAAAACCATCAACGCGGAGGAAAAAAAAACGTTCGAAAAACTTTTTCTTTTTTTCGTAATGAGGTTTTACTTTTCCTCATTAGCAGTGGAAAGGAAAAAGGGTAGGGAAAGTGACGGGGAGGTCGACCCGAAAAGTGGGAAAAATTGGGTAGATTTCAGTGTGAGCACAGTGGGAGGGGAAAACTGTTTCAGAACAAATGGAAAGGCCTCGGGATTGATGGTGGAACCCATCTGCTCCTCCTAAACGTAGGGACAACCGGCCAAAGAATCGAACCATTAGTCAAAACATTCCTGGTACCACCGGCAATTAATCTTGCCGGATCCCCGTACTTCGGTCTATCCGCCGCCGCTCATTTCGACTTCACTCGCCCTTTCAGTTAGCCCGAGAAGTCTGAAGATTGGTAGGTACTGACTTGTAATACTTGGATAGCTTATTGGCTTAGAGCTGATTGGCTTAGGAATTGGGTTTTGAGTGGTTTCTACGTAATTTTCACGTCGTCAGTTGATTAAAAAATACAATCCCGGGTAGGCACTACTGAGGCTGAAACTTCTAGTTTTTCGAGCTATGCATCCTCTGTCCAAGAGTCCTCACTTCGGTCCTTACAGTGATTGTTTCCTTACTCTCTCTTTTAATGGGCGATTCCAGTGGGTCTTAGTTTCGGAATTTAGATCGTGGATCCTTAATGCGACATTGCCAATAAATAGCCCGATTTTGCTCAAATTCGGTGGGTAGTCAGGTTCTTGCAGATGGTCCCCCATTAATTTCAAAACGCTCGGATCATTGGTATGACCTGTGATCCTCAATTTCTCATGAATCTTAGGCCCGATTTTGATGAAATTTTAGGGACTGTTCTTCGAACTACGCGGAGGAATTTTCTTTCAACACGATATGGTTCATACATAACAACAAATAATTATAGATATAATTCTTGAGTCCACCACATCTTTATGAAGCTGTAATTGCCCGGCCGGCACCAGTACCTTATTTAGGGCTTTCCTGGTGGAAGCACGAGGGGAGGTGACCGCAGAAAACCACTATGTGGGTTGAAGGCGCATACTATAAACCGTTGCGTAAAAATTTGCGGCGGTTTTATTCCATTTCGGATTCTACGTACGTTGAAACGCAAACCATCAAATTGCGGGGGGGGGGGGGAGGGGGTTAAACAAATTTTTCATGATTGATTCAAAGGTTCATGATTGAAATTACTAAACCAAAGTCTTAATACAAATGTTGTTATAAAGGAGCATGACCATGTTAGAGAATTTGTGCTTATGAGCGTAGGACCTGTTGGCGGAATAGTATCAGCGCAAGAAAATTTCCTATACATGGAAACATGGAACTATTATTTTCCTTCAAACTAAACCCTTGTCACTACTCCAGGTGTGCTTTCCCACTGTTCTCTTCACATTTTCTTTAATCTTTTCGCGGTTACTGTCCCTGATAACTTCGTCCGAGATTTTTGTCCTTCATCGACTAATAATTTTTATAGCTCGGAACACTTAGACGAAAATCCGCACTCAACACCATTAGACAGAGGTTCTCGTGGCCCGTTGTAAACTTTAAACTCTCCAACTCCTCAGGTTGGAGGCCAGAGGCTAAGATGGGGACTCGTTAATGGGAATTGTTGTCAACTCTGTGAAATGTTGAGTTGTGATCAATTATAAAGGTAGCTACAGAGTTGATGTTCAAAACGGTCGGAGTCGTGGTTAGTTGTCACCGTTTAGGATGATGCTGCTACCCTTCCAAACTTTACTCTGTAATTACCACCAAGGTCGTCCGTTGATGTCGGTCGATTTTACAGTGAGTCCTAATCCATGGAACTCGCCACCTTGTGTCCAGAATGTGGCATAAAACATAGTGGACATATGGACATAAAAACATTATCCATGATAAAGCTCATCCAGCTAGTATGATATAATATAATATAATAATGAACGGTTACCAAACCATCTGAAAACCTTCCCGAAATTGAATAGGAAAATTTAGGGTATGAATTACTGCAGTTTCATAGTCGACATTTCTAACCTTTTTGGTGTTTTACTGGTGATACTGGACATCGTCGTGAAAGTGGACAGCGTACCCACGGTGGCAATGTACTCCTGTCTGTTCATTTGCGTACAGTATTGTACAGTCTAGTTACAGCAATGCTGTCCATTGGATATTCTGGACAGGCAACCGGGCGCATGGGTCCGAGTAGTTAACGTCACTGAATGAACGCCTTGTGATCATTGCGTACACAGTCTTTTCCATTTTAGCGAATTTTCGAAGAAAAGGAAGCTATTGTTCTCGGTCCAAAATTTTTAAAACTCGAATTTCCGAAAGATTTTTATACCAAAATCCGTTTCAGACCATCCTGAATTCACTGCCGAAAGACACCAAAAATTATATGTATAAGTAGTATCCAAAAGCCAATCCTGGCGCACTGACTTAGATCCTTGATAAAAATTTTTACCACAAAACATCAGAACACATTTTTAAACACAAAACATCAGAACCAGTGACTTTTTCATTAACCGACTTAGATCCCTGATAAAACTTTTTAACACAAAACATCAGAACACATTTTTTAAACACAAAACATCAGAACCAGTGACTTTTTCATTAACCGACTTAGATCCCTGTTAAAACTTTTTAACATAAAATAACAGAACACATTTTTAAATACAGTGACTTTTTCATTAACCGACTTAGATCCCTGATAAAACTTTTTAACACAGTGACTTTTCGGGGGGTGACTTTTTTAAAAATATTTTTTATCAGAAACTCTAGTGAACTCTAAAAATTAGGAAAAAATGCAAAATTAGAACCTTTTAGGGGTCAAAGTTTTTGAAATTTAGCTCCCTCTGATGTTTTCACTAATGAGGAGTTAGTAGGATGGGAGACAGGATAGTATCCATACAAGAAAAAGTGGGTGGATAATAAAAAAAGTGAGGGGGGTAGTTAAAAGAATAACTTTTATAATAAAATGTCAGTGATTGAAATATATAAGAATGCCGTTAAAAAATCAAACTACTCATCTTTCAAGGATATTAAAAAAGGAACTTATACCATCTTGGAAAATTTTATAAAAAATGCGGAATATGGTGAAAGCGTTGTCGTTACAATTGATTATGATGATGAAGAGATATGTTTGTATTTACCTAAAAGAATTTCACGTCGACTTCTTAATCACGTTAGAAACAATCCAGAAAGACATCCTGAAAAACTTATTTATAATGGAACAGATAAAAAGTCAAATGCCTTTCTGATTGACTTTGAGTAAATATTATGCTTTTCAAAGACTTAGTATCTATTACGTTTTTATAGGGAATCTCTATAAAAACAAACTTTTTGAATCGTCTTTAAAAAAAATATTTCTGCTAATTAGTAGCATAAGAACTTTTTAATGAGCAGTGTTCATTAAAAATAAAATCTCCTTAATACTTCTGAGCTTTAGCAACAGTATCGAAACTGAAACTCAAAATCCTTCTTCAGTGTGACTTTATCCTCATTATAAAGCAATTTTCTAAGTTGATATTCAGTAGCATTTTTAGGAACCTTAATCTTTTTTTCATTAAGACATGTCTTTACTTGCTTCTTTGAAAGGAGTGGTGGTTTACCATCGACACCAAATAAACTTTCTTTTAACAACCGTTTAGAAAATCTATACTCCCTCAATGCACGTTGAATCTCGTCTAGTGCGTCACAGTTTCTATCATAAAATCGAAATTCAGGTTTCTTTACAAACTCCCAGAAACCTCCATGTTCATCACATATATCTAATGCCTCATCGCTTAAAACCATATCTCTTTATTTATTATAGAAAATATTTTTTTTTTTTTTTAGACCCGGTAATTTACCGGGTCTAAAAGTTTTCAACAGTACGAAAATAATTTAAAACCCAATATATTTAAAGGTGGGGGCGAATCGCCGCCACCTTTTTAAATTAAAAAACTCTTAGGATTTCTAGAGCCTCATGCTATCTAGCTTGTTGCGTGTGAACTAAAGGAAATGATAAATAATGCGAGATTAATATTCCGTACACTATCTCAAAGGAGGTCAGCTAGTTGACCTTGCATTCCCATTTCAGATAGTTCGCTTTCAATTCCTATCTTCATATTCACAATCAGTTTGTCCTCAACTGTTCAACATGGCACAACCTCCTGAATATTTAAAGTTAGCTTATTGTGATGATTATGATTTCTGTGAAGAAATTTTAAAAGTGGAACAATATCACCAGGAATGTTTGAGTTTCGTGCAGAAAGTGAAAAATTGTGTTAGTGCAAGTGAAGCCAGAGAACTAATCACGAAAAACAATGTGAGTCTACCAGGTAGTAGAAAATGTGATTTTCAAAAGCTTTTGAAAATCCCAAAAGTGTCTAATATATCAAGAACTCCAGATCAAATGCATCAGTACCTACAAAAATTTGTTGTATTTGACCATGAAATGGAAAAGGTGAAACTTCCTAATCAAAATAACATTATGGAAGTAGAGAATTACCTTATTAAATCTAGTGATGTGATAAAGAAGCAATCATCAAGACTTTTTTATACTACTGCTGTTTATGGATACTACTTGGAAGTGTATTTTCAACATATGAAGATCACAGGAGAGGATTGGAATCTCTGTTTAAAAGAAAAGCTACATGTGTCCTTGAGTTATAGTAAGAAGTTGAGAAGAGTTGGAGTGATTGTGAAAGACCATCAAAAACTTAAAATGTTGAGTATTTCATTTTTGGGCTCAACTACAGTGATAGTGAATGTTAACCTTGAGGGGGCTCACGCGTGAGCTCCTAGAAGGTCATTCCAGAGAACATTCTGAGCTGAAATATTCTGGACTCAACTACAGTAATATTAATATCAGCCTGTAACCTTGAGAGGGCTCACGCGTGAGCCTCTTGAAGGATATCTGAGGAAATATTACCAGTTGGAGTTGAAGCAAAATAATGTGTCTGATATATTTTTATTGAGAATGTTCCCAATAAAAAATTGTTATTTATATTGTTTATCCTTTTTTTCCTCCCATGGTGAGTTTTAGATTTCCTCTTTTATAATATTTTTAAGTGGTATATAGTTGAGAGTGACTTCTGAAACCAAAATTACGTAAGAAAAAGTCACTGGGTTCTGATATATTTTAGGTAGTTTCAGTTTATTGTCTCCTTTGATCTCGTATTAAATTTTTAAAGCCGCAGCTCACATGTGAGCCGCGGCTTTTGATATCAGTTAAAACTTTTTATCAGAGATCTAAGTCAGTAGCACATGATTAGTATTCCGATAATACTAACACCTTTTAAATCGTCGTTCCCGGATGATTAACTATGAAGTCGAGAACATTTAAAGAAGAGTTTTCAAAACTCTTAAAGAGGGGGGGCGAATCGCCTCCCCTCTTTAACGGTAAAGTCGAATTACAAGTCGAGAACATTTAAAAATTTCTTTTAAAACTCTTAAAAAAGTTTTTTTATAGAATCGAAATTCTATAAAAAATATCAAGATAGCGGAATAGAAAATATTAAAATCCAGTTCTGAAAACTTCCCCATGTTTCAAAAGTGATAGTTTGATAGGATCCACACTTTTAACTTCTTTCTTATTTTTATTATATTCATTTAGAATAGTACTTTTCATATTTATATAATTTTTTATTTCTTGTTCAATATCATTGAACTCTTCATCAGATATTTTACCGTCTTTAATTGCTTTTCTGAACTTTTCTTCAATCGAATCTAATTTAGCTTTTGCCAAAAGCTCAATTTCTTTGTGTTTATTAATTTTTTTATTGAAAAATCCGCTTGAAGTCCTTAATATTATCGATAAGGTTGTCAATCCTGTAGAAATTGGAACACTGAATGGAATTATTATTGGTAATGCTATAGAAGTACCAACCAGTCCGAGTTCTGAGAGGGCGAATAAAAATTCAGTACCGTAAAGAGTACTGGATATTTTTCCATATTTTTTTTTCAAACCATTTCTCATTTTCACTTCATCTTCTAAAAATTTGTATTGATTGATAATTCGATTGATTCTATAATTGTTCTCATTAAACTCGGGAAAAATTATTTTTGGATATAATCTAGGATGAGTTATTGGAGTAAATTCTTCAGGGGCTGAAGGTGTTTCATTATTATTTGTGTACATCATTTTATTATAGAAAAAATTTTTTTTATAGAATCGAAATTCTATAAAAATATCAAGACTATAAAATTTAATAAAAGAAATTAAGATTTTCCTTCAATGTTCTCATGCTATTTACAAAATCGTGTCCTTCTGATAGCTTTTTCAAAATTAATAAACATAAATGTCCACAGATAGGTGGATCATATTGGTTTTGGATTTGCTCCTCATTATAAAATAAATTTTCTGAACCTAAATATTGAACAAGTTCTCTTGGTGGTGGTGCATTTCCATACGAGTCAAAATAATATTTTAAATTGTTATTTTTATGAAATGCAGTCCAGTGGCTTCCAGCCTCATCAGAATTTTCTAGATTTATAATTCCACATTCCGTGTGGTTCACTTTCTCTGGTAAATCATCCTTCATGAAAACTCCTCTGAAGTTTTTAATTTTCATTTCTTTCGATAATCTTTCAATATCAAAATTGGTAAGAGGCTGGAAGCTATTTAGTTTTTTGATTTGGTAGGTTTCTTTTTAGGTTTCTTTTTAGGTTTCTTTTTCTTCATTCCAGAGCCGATACTTAGACTTTTTGCATTTTTAGCGAGTTTTTCCATCTCGAGATTATGACGTTTTATTTCGGCTTCTTCAGCGGCCTTATGTTTCGAGTCTATAACACTAGAAGCTACTGCAGCTCCACCACCCAATAATGCCCCAAGGGCACCAATTCCTGCAAAAAGTAAGGGTAAAAACCCACCTGAATGATTTATTTGCAACTGATCATAATTCATTTCCAATTCCAACCCTTTTTTGTTTTTGATACATTTATCTAGCTTTTTTTTCTGAGTTTCATTTAACAGGATTTTATGATTTCCATTTCCACTAATATCTGCAAAAGCCAGTCGTACTTTTACTGGAACACGTTTTTTATAAGCAGATCTTATTTTTTTCATTTGTATTTCTGACAAATTTATTTGATGTGTAATCATTTTATTATAGGAAAAAAAGTTTTTTTTTTTATAAGATGTGAATCTTATAAAAAATTAATATACACCCATCCCAAAGTGTCTTTTGGCTTTCATACCAGTTTTTACTATAGCAGCTCCCAATATTTCACTGATATTTGTTGAACTTTTCATAATTTTATCAGCTTCTACTTCCAATTTTTTATCAGCAAGATGCCTATCACTAGTTTTCTCATGATCTCTGTAAAAAATGTCATGTTGTTTACAGGCTTTATCAAGACTATTTATACCTTCATCACCTCTATTTAATCTCTTATCCAATTTAGTAAATGGTCCACAATATTGATAACCACCTGGGAGATGCATTTCTGGAATAACAGGCCCAAGTTTATTAAGAATAGTATTGAAAATACCAGAACCATTTTTTATCATATTTTTGGGTAAATTATTAATAATTTTAATCAAGTATTCAGTTCCTTTGGGTTTATCAATATCTTTCTCCAGTTGATCTTTAATGAAATTTATAATTCCCAATTTTTCATTGTGAAAATTATTATTTCCTGCCTGCTCTTGTGCATACAAATAGTATAGTCTTTGTGTAAGTTGATTCAAATTATCTATATATTTAAATTCTACAGGATTTTCAGTATATTTAATCAACCCAGTGCCAATCTTTTTCTTTTTACTATACTCCCAGATAGGTTTTATGATTTCTTTCCATTTTTTACTAACACTTGATTTTGGTTGTTTAGATTCGGGATTATTATTTTGAAACATGCTATCTGTTTGAATGAGGATTTTTGTATAAGCTTTAAAGTCTTCATTAGTGTATTCATCTTTGGATGGAATATCAGAAGCTATGGGTTTTGTTAAGAGCTTCCATAAGCCTTCAGTACCGGAATATTTCATTTTTTCTATTTCAATATCATTTCCATTTACTCGTATCTGTTTATTTCCAATAAAGATATGATTTTTTAAAGGGTATATTCCAAATTGTCTATCGGGATGTAGAATATATAATTCTGCAATTGGTCCAATACCCAAAGGGCCTACTGAAGAGTTTGGTAATTTAACACTTTTTTGTAAAATTGTTTCCATTTCATAATCCCTATCTGCATTGTCACTTGAAAAGCTTTGATTTAATGTATCTTCAGTATCAATACCTTGGGCCTCGGTATCAACATCTTTAAAAGTAACTTTTTTAGGCGAACTGATAGCCAAGGGGTTAATTGTTTTTATTACAGGAATGAGTTCTAATTTTTTACCAAGATCTTCATCAGTCTGTTTCACTGCTTTTTCTACCTTATCTAATCGTGAAGTTATAGGTTCATAAGCCTTTTCTCTTGTTTCCTTATCAGATGCTTGGTTAACCCTTTCTTGTTTTGCTAATTTCTGTAAATTTTTCTTGAGTTTAATCGATTTATCAGCTTCAGCCACAGTCATGGGCTTACGTTTTCGTTTTGTGAAAATTATTTGTTCATCTTCAGAAGGTTGATCAATCTTTTTGATTTCTCTAAGTTTGACTTCTTTTTCCTTCATCACTTCATTTTGCGCTTCTTTGAATTTCTGTCTAAGCGCTTGTTCTAAAGTAATTTTTGTTGTCATGTTTTTATTATAGGAAAAATTTTTTTTAAAAATCGGTCAAACGTTAAAACGCTCAAACGCTTAAACGCTTAAACGCTTAGGAACGCTATTTTTGCGTTTTTAAGCGTTTCCCAAGGCGATGTTTTAAGCGTTTCCCAAGGCGATTTTTGACGTTATCCATGTAGCGTTTTTATAGGGAATCCCTATAAAAACGTTCAAACGCTCAAACGCTTAGGAACGCTATTTTTGCGTTTTTAAGCGTTTTCCAATGTGATTTTTGAAGCGTTTCCCAATGCGATTTTTGAAGCGTTTCCCAATGTGATTTTTTGAAGTTATCCGTGTAGCGTTTTTATAGGGAATCCCTATAAAAATTAGGGCCGGTAATTCGCCGTTCCTAATTAAGGCAAACTTAAAATCTATATTTTTTATCTAAAATATTTCACCAAATTTCTTTCGGTAACGTCCGTTACTGCGTTTCTTTGTTAGGTCAATCGTTAGAAAACCAAAGTCCTCATCCCAACAAGAATAGCATAATTCTTTGAATTGGCCATAAGTGAAATCACTTCCCACATATTCATCATAAATATCTCGCATGTATCTTGGTCCTTGTCTAAATACACATAAAAAATTAATATTGTTTCTAATGAGTTGTTTATCAACTTTTGACCATGATTGTGTCAAGTAAACGCACGAGATTTTCTTATGACTAAAAAATCAAATTGACTTGTATTTGCCTTTAAAGGTGGCGTCTAGTAGACGCCACCTTTGATAATTGGATTTAATGGGTCCCACCAATAAGAATTCAATGGGTGGATAAAAAAAAAAAGGTGAGGGGTTAGTTAAAAGGATGATATGGGAGACAGGATAAATAGTATCCATACAAGAATAGACAAAAAGAAAAAGTGGGTGGATAAAAAAAAATGAGGGGTTAGTTAAAAGAATCTATTTTCTAATAAAAATGAACGATACGAAAAAAAATTATATATCCTATAATAAAATGGATAATACGAGAAGGCATTGTGAAAAGTGCAATGTTAGCACTACTTATAAAAATTGGGCTAGACATCTAAAGTCTAAGCGTCATGGAAAAAACGACCCGGACCGGACAATGACTATCAGAAAACCTAGAAAAGCGAAACCTGTATTTGTAAATCCGAGGAAATTACACAAAGTATTTAATTTTAGTGAAAAAGTATTTGAAAAAAACAGAGAACCGAAAACGGAAGTTGTTGAAAAGGAAACTGCATTTGAATCTAGATTAGTGACTTACAACATTAAAAATACGAAAGGATTTAAAGATGCTTCCAAATTTCTGAACAGTATTAAAAGAACCGTAACAGGTTTAATCAAATGGAAACTTAGAAAAATGAAACTAAAAGTTAATGTAGTTTTAATCGCAGAATTTAAAAAAGGAACTAACAAAAATAACATGGAGTATCAGGAACTCAATTTCAAAACTAAAAACGTAATAATATTGCAGTCAGCAGAAGTTGCATACTGTTACGTTGAAATGAAACAGAAAATTCTAAATGAAATGGAATCGTTCGAAATTAAAGGATCTCAATGGCAACTTCATAAAATCAAACATTTGGAACTGAACGTTAACAAGTACATTCCTTTGAGAGGATCATCTTTCATCCCACTCCCTAAGTTTCTACAAAGTAGGAAAGCAATTATAAATGTACAAAATAATGATAATAAATGTTTCCTATGGGCTGTTCTTTCGGCTTTACATCCTGCAGACCGCGATTCTGATAGAATAGGAAAGTACATAACATGGGAACATGAGTTTGATGAAGCGTTGAAAGATATCAGTTTTCCTATGAAACTTATCGATGTGAAAAAGTTTGAGAAAAGAACTAGGATTTCCATTAATGTTTACTGTCTGAATGAAGGAAATACTATAGTACCCTTGGAAATAACGAAAGATGAAAAGGAAAGGCACATTGACTTGTTGTACTTGAAAAACAAGGAAACTGAACATTATTGTTGGATCAAGAATCTTTGGAAACTGGTTGGCCATAGTCAGCTAACAAAGAATGGACACAAAAGATTTTTATGTAAAATGTGTTTGAATAGCTTTGGAACTCAGGTTAAATTAAACGAACATAAAGAATATTGCGGAGTTCATAAAGCTGTTAAAGTAGATCTACCAAAACCTTATGATAACATTTTGCAATTTGAAAATTATAGACACTCTTTAAAAGTACCTTTTACAATTTATGCAGATTTTGAATGTACGTTACAAAAGATTGATACCTGCAAACCAAATCCCGATGAATGTTATACAAATGCCATTCAAAAACATGAACCGTACAGTTTTGTTTACTTCATGAAAAATGCCGAAGACGAAAGTAGGAAAAACTATGTAGGCGATTATAAACTTGTTCAATATTCTGGGCAGGATGTGGTAAAAGTATTTTACGAAAAAATAAAAAAGGATGCCATAATGGTGGCGAAAAAATACTATGACGTTAATATTCCCATGACAAATTTAACCGAAGAACAACAAAGAGAATACGATAGTGCTGAGAGTTGCCACATTTGTGAAAGAAAATTTAATGAACTTCCACCTATAATTGAAAATAGACATGATGTACTGAGAAAAACAATTAAACACTTTATCGATAAACAAAATGATGTTAAAGCAGATGAATATATTGAAGAATTAGAAGTTTCGAAGGAAAATATACCTGATAATTGTATAAAAGTAAGGGATCACTCACATTTGACTGGAATGTACAGAGGAGCGGCTCATTCGATTTGTAATTTAGAATATAAAAATCCAAAGTTTATTCCAGTATTTTTCCATAATCTTTCTGGCTACGATGCACATCTATTTATTAAAGAATTTGAAAAAGATAATTACGATATTAAACTTTTACCACAAAGTGAAGAGAAGTACATTTCCTTTTCTAAAATGGTAGCTTATAAAAGTAATGAACTCGATAAAAATGGTAACAAAAAGAAAAAGACTATAGAATTGAGATTCATAGATTCTTTTAAATTTCTTTCTGCTTCTTTATATTCTTTAGCTAAAAGTTTAACCAAAAATCAATTTAAGGAAATAAAAAAGTATTTCCCAAAAGAACATCTCGAACTAATTACTAGAAAATTAGCTTATCCATATGAGTATATGGACTCTGTTGAAAAATATCGAGAAACTAACCTTCCACCTATAGAGAAATTCTACAGTAAACTCACTGGAGAAAATGTTAAAGAAAATGATTATAAAAATGCTCTAGAAATTTGGTCTACATTCAAAATTAAAAATTTGGGAGAATTTACAGAACTTTACAATAAAATTGATGTTCTTTTGTTAGCAGATATCATGGAAAACTTTAGAAATATAGCTTTAGAAAAATATAAATTAGACCCCGCTTGGTACTATACAACACCAGGTTTCGCTTGGGATTGTATGTTGAGAATGACCAAACAAAAGATTGAATTGTTAACGGATTATGATAAGATTTTACTCGTAGAAAATGGAATAAGAGGTGGAATTTGTCTATGTTCAAAACGATACGCGAAAGCCAATAATAAATATATGGGAGATCAATTCAACAAAGAAAAAGAATCTGTTTTCATTGAGTATTTGGATGCAAATAATCTTTACGGTTGGGCGATGAGTAAATTTTTACCTTATGGAAATTTTGAATGGAAAATGGATCTAGATAATTTCGATATACAATCCATTCCTGATGATTCACCCAAGGGCTATATTTTAGAAGTTGATTTAAAATATCCTCAAGAACTCCACGATTTACACTCTGATTTTCCTTTAGCCCCTGAAAATAACTATGAAGATGAAAAACTACCAAAACTTTTAACCACGTTGTATGATAAGAAAAAATACGTTATCCATTACATTACGTTAAAACAGTATTTACAACTAGGAATGAAATTAGAAAAAATTCATAAGGTTTTAGAATTTGACCAAAGTGCTTGGTTAAAAATCTATATTGATTACAATACAAATCTTAGAGCAAAAGCCGAAACACCTTTCGAAAAAGACTTTTTTAAACTTATGAACAATAGTGTATTTGGGAGGACAATGATGAATGTGCGTAAACATGTGGATATTAGGCTTTGTTCTGATGGATTGAAATTGGAAAAACTAATTTCAAAACCAAACTTTAAAGGTAGAACTATTTATTCCGAAAACTTAGCGGCTGTACACATGAAAAAAGTAAATATCACACTTAAACAGCCAATTTTCATTGGTATGAGTATTCTAGACATTTCCAAAACTTGCATGTATGATTTTTATTACAACACGGTTAAAAAACAATATAAAAGTGATGTAAATTTATTATACGGAGATACAGATAGTTTAATAATGGAAATAAAAACGGATGATTTTTATAATGATATGAAAAATATGTTGGATCATTTCGATACTTCCGACTATCCAACAAATAATGTTTACAACGTTCCACAAGTTAATAAAAAAGTGTTGGGGAAATTTAAAGATGAGTTAGAAGGTAAGATTATGAATGAGTTTATTGGACTTCGTCCAAAGTGCTACGCTTTTAAAATATTCGAAACTAATGATGTTACGAAAAAATCTAAAGGAGTAAAGAAAAATGTCGTTAATAAGGGTTTAAGTATAGAGGATTATAAAAGATGCTTATTCTTTAAAGAACCAAACTATCAGAAACAGATATTATTCAAATCGAAAAAACACGATGTGTCCACAGTACAACAGAATAAGAAAGCTCTTTCCGCTCATGATGATAAAAGATTTATAATGAAAAATGGCATAGATACTTTGGCTTGGGGTCACTATAAAATAAACATAAGTAGAGACAAGTTTAAAACTCACCTTGAAGAAATAATAAAAGAAAACAATAAAAAAGACTAGTGTGTTATCCGTTAAATATGAGTAAGAAAAAAATAGGTTTTAAGTTTGTTTTTATAGAGATTCCCTATAAAAACGTAATAGATACTAAGTCTTTGAAAAGCATAATATTTACTCAAAGTCAATCAGAAAGGCATTTGACTTTTTATCTGTTCCATTATAAATAAGTTTTTCAGGATGTCTTTCTGGATTGTTTCTAACGTGATTAAGAAGTCGACGTGAAATTCTTTTAGGTAAAAACAAACATATCTCTTCATCATCATAATCAATTTTAACGACAACGCTTTCACCATATTCCGAATTTTTTATAAAATTTTCCAAGATGGTATAAGTTCCTTTTTCAATATCCTTGAAAGATGAGTAGTTTGATTTTTTAACGGCATTCTTATATATTTCAATCACTGACATTTTATTATAAAAGTTATTCTTTTAACTACCCCCCTCACTTTTTTTATTATCCACCCACTTTTTCTTGTATGGATACTATCCTGTCTCCCATCCTACTAACTCCTCATTAGTGAAAACATCAGAGGGAGCTAAATTTCAAAAACTTTGACCCCTAAAAGGTTCTAATTTTGCATTTTTTCCTAATTTTTAGAGTTCACTAGAGTTTCTGATAAAAAATATTTTTAAAAAAGTCACCCCCCGAAAAGTCACTGTGTTAAAAAAGTTTTAACAGGGATCTAAGTCGCCTTTAACGTTAAAGAGGGTGGCCAAATCGGCCACCCTCTTTAAGGAAAGTCACTGTGTTTAAAAAGTGTGTTCTGTTATTTTATGTTAAAAAGTTTTAACAGGGATCTAAGTCGATAAATGAAAAAGTCACTGGTTCTGATGTTTTGTGTTTAAAAATGTGTTCTGATGTTTTGTGTTAAAAAGTTTTATCAGGGATCTAAGTCGGTTAATGAAAAAGTCACTGGTTCTGATGTTTTTGTGTTTAAAAATGTGTTCTGATGTTTTGTGGTAAGAATTTTTATCAAGGATCTAAGTCAGTGCGCCAGGATTGGCTTTTGGATACTACTTGTATATATATATATATATATTTATATATTTATATATTTATATATTTATATATATATTTATATATTTATATATGTATGTGTCATTCCAGACGATAACTCTCGACAAAATTGAGATAAAAAGTTCAAATTTGCACAAAAAATCTGTCTTGGCAATCGACAGGCTAAGTTCGTAGATGGGCAGAATCGGGTCACTCTAAGGGGGAGTTTTGGGGAGTTTTAGGGGGGGAAATTACCCATAAACTCCCAAAATGAAACAGTCTGACAAGTGACACCTCATTTTAAAGGTTTTTGTACGCTGAACACGATGGTGAAATCAGAATTGCGATATCTCATTCCGTTCTCAAACTGGAGCACTTTTAAGATGAAGGAACGTGGTTATTTCTTGAGATAAAACAGTTTTACATAAAATCAGTTAGTTCTTCGAAAATTCGCTCTTATAGCCATGCTGCATGACTGTGGTTTTTTTTATGTTCTTATGTCGATGTTATTAGGGTTTTAAACCTCGGTTCTTCTTTCTTGTAATTAGTAAATATTGTTGTGTAAGTAGTAAACAATCACATAATGAGGAGTGGGGTTTTTTGAATGGGATCCTATCAATGGATTATTATCCTAATTATGAACCTTCTGCAGTATCAAGCACATCAGCCATCTAATTAAATAATGTGTTAATGTACTGCTATCACCCATTCAAGCTGTAATCTTGAAGTCAAGAGTGAGCTTAAGGGAAACATCCATACCCTGATTCTTCAACCGAGTATAACATCAAACTTCTGTGGGAGCGCGGTTCAAGAAAAGTTGGCGACTGCTTATTTTAATGAAAGGGCAGCCGAACTGAACCCAGAAAGGAAAGCTGGGAAATATGGGGACTGAACTCTGAATCGCATGGATGCCCACCGGTTTGTAAGCAGCGACAATGGGGATTCATTTAGAAGTTTAGTTTTGAACTTTGCCTTTTATTCAGTTCGGAAGCCGAATTTATGAGTTGATACGAGGGCTGTGATAGATTATCCCGTGGCGCGTGGTTCAGTGTGACATAGAATGATACGGAGGTGGAAGGAGATCGACTTGTTATTGCGTTATCGAAGTTGATTTGATTCTACACCCGATTCGATTGATTTGACGCCCTAATATGTAGTTCGAATAAAACAATTAAAATCATCCTGATCCATCAATAATATCCATAAAGATTTAAAATATATATTTTAAAGAATTTTTTGGTGACGAAAAAAATTAAATTGAATCTCGGTTAGTAGGTAGTTGTCACGTCAAAATTGGGAGTACACCTTCCTACAGTGCCTTATTGGTAAGAGGATTTAAAACGTCTAATATTAAAAAACAAAACAATTATTATCAAACAGCAAAGGATTTACTGATGTCTTTATGATTTTAGCGTTAAGCTGCAGAACACGATGCATAATTCACCGATTCACGTCAGATCAACTTCACGAACATCAATCTTGACCTGACATAAATGTCACCCAAAAAAAAAAGCTTTCCCTCAGGAAGGGAGGGAAAGTCCATTTTTAAAAATTATTTTCAGACACTAAGCCTGTAAGGGCGCAGTGGCCAGGAGTGGAGGGAATGTATATATATCACTTTCCTAACTGAGAATATCAAACCATCCGTACACAATGGAGGGGCAAGGGCTATTGTGGTCGGTGGCAACCACCTCACAGGGTTTAGAAAATAAGAGAGAAAGAGCGAGTAGGTGATAAATTGTTCCGGGGTCTGAATAAAGTCTCGTCCTGCCAAATAAACCCTGATCGGGGAGGAAGTCTTTTGGAAAATCGGGGATTTTCGTGGATGACCAAATCGTTCTACGAAACACGGAGGCTGAGTGTGAAAACCAACGGATATGGTACGTTGTAAATTGGCGGATCTATAGACACTATTGAGGTATATAGTGCATCGAACAAAGGTGCGGATATCGGGCCTTGCCCAGATTCTTCCTCGTATTCAAATTGTTGTGATTTATCCGTCAAAATATTCTAAATCTCTCTTAGAATTATGTAGTGGAAGGAGATTTCTTTTCCTTAAAAAAATTGATCTGTAATTTTCATTGAAGTCAGTATTTCTCTGAAAAGATTGATCGAGGGAGGTTATTTGAGGGTTGAGCTGGAAGCTTTTGCGAGCATAAGCAGACCACTCATTTACGCTGAAGGATCGTCTAACGACTCATATAAGCTTACTATACCTCTACTCTTTCATCTCCGGAAATCCCTCAAGAACTTGTTCATAAGACATTAAAATTATGTAGCTCCATACCTATAAATATAAAACCTAATATAAGAGTATTCTGGTTTCGATAAGCAAATTATGTTGGTAACTGTTAGCGTATAGTTTTGTAATTGGCACAGCACTCAAGTGCTGTTTCTACGAGGTGCTAGGTATTTATATTGGTATCTTGTATATGTTTCAACTTCCATGGACTCATGTGGTTTTCCGAGGATTCACAAGATCTAGGTCAATAGTAACTTAAATCGAAAAGCTTCTAAAACGTCTTAGGGGACATCATTGCATCATTCTTGACGTGTAGGATGAATAGTAAGTGCATGGGAATTACTGGAACAGATTATGGCCGTAATCAATGTTTATCAGAATGATAGGATAGTGTGGAAAAATACAGAAGATTTGCTGCGTTTTTTTTTCCTAGTGCACCAAGTGTTAGTGTTAGTACAAAGATGAATGAATACTTTCCGTAATTATCATGCACGTGCATTACCATTCTTAGTTTCTCCTCCAATCCCACTATTTCACTCCCGGTGTGGCTTGAGAGGACTCACAGCCTATCGGTATAGTTTCTCTCGATCCCGGTCCTGGGTAATGCTCATTTGAATTGAACCAATATACAAATCGCATTACGGAAATAAGAGGTGGGCGGATAGATAATTTTTATTTTACTGCCAGTGAAAGTGTTCACGTTCATACTAGTTTCTTGTTTATTAGTATTATTTTCAGTTGTTTCTCCTACTCGCGTGTCTGTTTATTTTTTTCTCCATCATTTCATTTTTCATACACTGCTCGGCGACAGAATCCGATTCGCTTACTCTCTGTTTCTGTCAATACCTCGAGGCCATGGACGGATTACAGGAAAAAGTGCTCTCCGTTCGTCAACACACCCGATATTATTTCTGCAAATAAACTCCGATTGCATGGCTTCTGGCTTTTCCAGCATTTGATTTCTCATCTTTATTAGGGTTGGGGCTGGTGGCTCAGAAGTTATCAAGTGTACAAGAAAACTCATTTTCATTACATACTCTTCTTCCCATCCTATCAAACCCTGACCGAATGACACTGCATAACGAGACTGTTTCGTAGCATTTGCATTTCGTTTCTCCAGTAACAATGAAATTCGAGGAAACACCGAGGAAGTTGAGAAAATCGTCAGAACGATAAAGTCGGTCGAATAGACTCTAAAGATGGCCTGCGTGATTTGTTTGCGGATGCGCAGATAGTTCTTATTGCTTCGAATAAATGAAATTAATAATATGTTATAAATATCGGACCCAACATACGTAATCCGTGAAAATTTAATCGAAATTGCGTTAGCACCTACCTTAGAAGCATTTAGATTTGGATTAGGAGTCACTTCTTAGGCTGATCGGTATCTTCCTTAAACATCCCCCTGAGAAAACTGAATTTTTCTTCTGGGAGTCGAATCCGGATCCTCCTCACCTGTCGTTTTTGAATCTCGTACAGACTTACACCTTTTGCCGCTCGGCTATTGAGGGCGGCCAAATTTCGAATCGAGCACTGCGTTGCTCTGCAAGTGATTTCACATTACCAACTTCCACAGTTTCCTACCGATGTTGATGTAGGTTTGCAAAGCTCGTCAAATAAACTAGCTAAATCTTGACATGATGTGGTGTGTGGGTGAGAACTGGCTGATTGGTATAACCTGTTGATACTGGTAACTAATCTGACAAACTAATTAGTTTGCTCATGTTGTGATTCTTTTTTTGTGGGGGATGTGAAAAAGAAACTTTATTAAATATCTTTGTGAGCCTGATCCTGAATGAATGAATTGTTCACGTGGTTCGCGGTGATAAGAGAGCGGAGGGAAGGCGTGAGTTTGCGGTTGTTGAGGTTTGAGTATCGCCCTTTCAAGGGCTGTAATTCTTTGGACAGAAACGTATGAAGGGCTGAGAAACGGAAAGGAGGAGGTGAAAGGAGAATGTGAAATGTGGTGGGAGGGAACGAAAAGTTGATTACATACTTACTTGGAAGATTGTAAAGGAGATGGTTTAGTGTGGGGGTGAGAAAACGTGCTATGGGAATGGTTTTGAGGAGGGGGGAGGCTTTCTGCTATCCGTTTTCCACACTTTTCATCCGGCGGGGTGTCCGCAAGCGAGGGTTCGTGTGTACAGAAGCAGTTCAAACACCGTTTTGTGGGACGCGAGTTAGGAAAAGGGAAAGGAACGTCCGAACCTTGATGGTAGACGTGGCACTAGCCTGTGGAAAAGTACTGCGGGGGTGGGGGGTGTTAGCAGTAAACCCCTTTTCCTTCTAACGACCTGTGAAGGAAAGTGGCTTTTGTCCTTACGGTGTTTACTCAAATTAGGAGCAATTAAAATCCGCAGTCTCGGCGGCCCTTTTGGCCCAATTTCATCTAACCGAATTCGCGGGTTTTATTCGCTCCAACGCTCCTTATTGGTTTCCGCATCGCATGGAAACCTTAAGTACGCACAAGTGCTGCGAATTAGCTCAAGGCGAATTTCCATTTCGTATTGAGAATCTCTATCAACCCAGTCAAGATCACCAATCATCGCTCTGGTCAAATCATATACAATTTTTACGCACATAGGTTTAATTACGTGGGAATCTAACTCATTTACCTCACCGATATGGTAGGTCACTTCAATGTCACTTTGATGTCACTTCAATGTCACTTTGATGTCACTTCAATGTCACTTTGATGATAACAGTTAAAACATGCTCGATTCCAATGGTTCATTATTGAAAATAATAAACCAAAAGAACCACTTTCACTTACTGCGTGAACTACTATTCAAAAATTTGTATGATGAGAGGATCAGTTGTGTACTGAACATCGAGTTCATTGATCCATGTGAACCAAACTCGGTACACAACTAGATGATCAGCGGTGTAATGAACGTCGAGTGTGAAATGGTCGCGAAATGTAAGTAATTTACCGGAAGAAGAGGATGTCAAATATAATATTCATTCATTCATTCATCAGTAGGGTAAGTCTTTTTCGTTTGTACCAGTTTGGTTTTGAACAAATAAAAACAATAGGTATCTCATAGGTAACTTCAATTAGTTACTTTGAGCTGGGATAGCGTAGTAGGTAAGTCTTGTTCGTTTGCATAATTTTGGTTTATATTAGAGATACTGAAAAAAATAGGTAGGGGTCTCATTAAAAATACTATTTTATTGAAATCCAAATTACGCATAAAGTGATGTTCAAATGTTCATGCCTTTTTGCTAGTATATACTGTGAATGAGTTATTCAAAGGGGGGGGGGGGGGGTTACGGTGTGTTCCATGGTGGGGAGAGAAGAACCATTCAGATAAACTGAATGGTTTTGCCGCATCAATTGGTACCATTACAAGCTCTGCAAGGACTTCGACAATTTTGAGTTTTATCCACAAAAAAAAATTAGAACTCCAAAAACTTAAGTAGGTTATCAGATAGTCTGAAATCCATGTCTGAGATCCAAACATTTAAGTAGGAATCAGATAGTCGAGGTGGTCTCGTATTTTGATATCATAATTGGTTCAATGTATGCTTCCAATTTGTTAACTTGATAAAAAGTAAATTTCATTTTTCTCATTTTTTATTCAACATGAAAATTTCCCAAATAGAGCTGCCAGTAGTAGAGCTGCGACCCATTTCCTACAGCAAATGGTCGCTGTAGGAAATGGGTCGCAGCTCTGCTAATGGCAGCTGTATTTGGAAAATTTTCATGTTGAATTTTTTGAGTATTTTAAATATTTTGGATTCATTTTGGTTTATTATTTTCAATAGTGAACCTTCGAAGTCGAGCATGAAAACAAAATTTTAACCCCCCCTTAAAAATTTGATGGTTTCCTTTTCAAGGTGCGTAGAATCCTAAAATGGAATAACAAATTTCTGTCCGTCCGTCATACGCCGTCCGCCGTACTTTGCCGTCGTCGCTATCCTTGGTTACAAAAAAAATACCCCATTTGGGTTTCAGTTTGTCCGCGAAGCTCGGCGTTACTGTCATTCATTTCAAAGAGGTGAAAAATAGGGGTTGCAATTTCCCGAATGCCTTAGCTCAAGAACTTTCAATAGAAGGGTATGGTTTTTTTACGTTTTTAAACTGATCTCGAGCTAAACAATTTTTTGAGACTACCCGGGCATTGTATGTTCAGCCTTTCGTTTGCACCGATAAGCTTCGTCAACATGATCGCGAATGAAACGGTATAAATCCGGCCCACATAAATATTATTATCATCATTATAATCACGGATGGCTGTATGAAATCGAGTTGGTTGTTCTGTGTTATTATTTCATTTGAAGAACGATGACTTTTTTGGATGTTGTTGATAGGTACTTTTGTAACTTGAACAAACGTTATGCTTTATGGATAACAACAAATAATTAATGATAGAATTATTGATGCCACCGCATATTCATGAAATATGATTGCCTGGCTCCAGTACTCGATGCAGGGCTCTCTTGTGGGGAGCTCAAGGGTAGGTATTGACCACAGAAAACAGTGATCTACGCAGGAGGGGCATCTGTACAGGTAAATAATAAACCGTTGTGTACTAATTTGCAGCGTTTTGTTATCTGACTTCATTTTAGCGAATTTTCTATGAAAATAAACTATTGCAATGGGTTCAAAATTTCGAGTAGGTAGCTATGAGAGTGTTTGAAGATTTTTCTCGATTCTTTTCCTATGCAAATCATTTTGAATCGAATCCTACATATTGACGTGCATTTATATACATGATAATGATGTAATAATATGTTTGGAACACAATCTCATTATTACATCATTATTATGTAGGTACATAATGCACGTCAATATGTAGGATTCGAACCCAAAATGATTTGAATAGGAAAAGAATCGGGAAAAATCTTCAAATATTTCTTATAGCTACCTACCGTTCCATATAGTATATTATCAGACTTTGGCTACGAAATAATAAGTTTCAAATTTCACTAAAACGTTGGTAATGGAAATTGAGCGGATGAGTTCGAAGATGAGCAATATTCAGAAATAATAAGTGGAACAAATTTGAGTTTTTGCGGTTGAAAAAATGCAAAATTTCAGTAGGTACAGGGCGCAGACGGTTTGTTTGTCTCCGTTTCTTTTTCAGACAGACTGAAGAAAACTATACTCTCCCCATTCTTTCCACTGGCAACTCGCTCTGCCTACCCTTCCCGTAAATTGATAGCATTGGAGGCGCGTCGCGAGAACCCAATGTCTCCTTCGTACCTCGATTCATGGAGGCCGAGGCCCGAACATTGTTAACCCTACGTGTACTGATAGGTTAAATAATAATAAAGAATTTCGTGAGTGCACATTAAAGAATGCTCTTTATTCGAACGATAATTATTCCGGACTGTTGACGGAGATAGGCTGATGAGATGCTGATCCCATTGCACAACGTTACTTCGAAAAATTTCTCATATGGTAATGCTGCATGGCTAGGACTTTTCATGTCGCTTTTCGAACCTACCTGGTATCGTACGGTGCACCTCTCTCTCCACTTTAAACGTGTATTTTGTTTTTCTGTGCACTGTACCTAATTATGAATTCGTATTGTTTCTTTGGTAAATATAATTTATCCATACTGCTTTAATCCTTGCAGTTATAAAAGCTATGTATGTTGCCTGTTCTAACACGGATTTCTTTGATCTTTCCAGGTAAGTTCGCCGAATCACGGAATCTCAGTGAGTAAATTTTCATATTTTGTTTTAATTTGTTTTTCCCATTTTTATAACGTTTTTCCTTCTCTGACGTCCTTTATTACCAGATAGAGTTCCTTCATTGTTCACTTTCCTATCGATCCCTGTCTCTCTCACAGCCAATCCCAATCGACTTCTTTTCACTTATGCTACATAGCTCTTCTCTTTCTCTTTCCAGTTACATTCATAACTGAAACCAAGCCCCGAGGGTATTCCTGAGACTTAATAAATTTGTGCAGTTCAAACCTTCGTATTGATGATTTTAGAATGATTTTGTCGATTCCATCAGGAGCCAGCACGCCACTCATAACCTTCCGCAGCCAAGAACATAAGTCGGACCCACGTCTCAAGTTACGCAGACGTCGATCAAGGTTCCCTTAGGGTTGAAATGATAAATGTTTGAGCCGTGACCATTAATACCCCTCTTCCCGGTTCAGTTTCTCTCTCGAGCCCCATGACCAAGACCCGAAGACTTTCCAAGAGCAAATCCCACACTTCTACTAGGGAAAAGTTTTCTCCACCCCCCCTATCCCGCCGAATCCACAGAAATTCTTATATCTGCAGGTTTCATAACCACCTAGTGCCCACAATATCGGCCGTTTCTCCTCGGGACAACAAAAACACAATAGAAACAATAATAAATCTTTTATCCCACGGCCATAGTTACGGAAACTGTTAACCACACGGTTGAATTTTTCAGAAGTTTTCTGCTGGGTCTTCCATTTTATAAGTTGCTCAGTGCGATGGTTTATCCATTTATTCAGGTAAAGGCACTATAACTTTGTTTTTCTCGCCAACTGTTTTGCCCGTATAAATTCAGCTTCTTCGCAGTATCTCACTTAGTCTTGTTACTATACGAGTGAAAAAATATTGTTTCTTACTTTCCGCACATCCCTGTAGATGTTTTTATCAAACATAGAATGTCGATCTTCCAAGTTAGAAGTCTGCTGTTCGGTTGTGCAATTGCAATCTGGATTTAACTTATATTCACTCATTTATCTTAAAAGTTGAAAAAAAGTTCATGTTTATTAATTGAATAAAGCTTTGTGATATTTTCCTCGTACCTGATGTCTTGGAGCCTTCGATACAACTTGATGTACTCGTGCAGTTGAACCTGGTCACAGGAGTGTTATTCTTCCTCATGCAAACTTTTTCCTTCAACCCAGGATATCTTAGGTCCAGGTTTTTTACTCCCCCTTTCTTATGTGGAGCTGGTATAATTGAAACCACACCTTTAGGGAGAAGATAGCTCAGCATATAAGGTGCAACCTTTCTCATGTAGAGATCGCGTTCTTGTTGACTCCTCTTTCATTTACAGGGGTAACTGACGGTAAAAGAGATTCTTAAACGGAGATAAAGGAAGTTCCTGTATAGACTGTTTAGCCCTACAAATGGAATAACTAAAAAATGTATTTTTTACCGGCTTTTTACATGTTCACTATAACATGGTTGTAGTGAACCACTGTATCCAGTGTGGTTCCACTGTACTCGTGTATTTATGTTGAGCTAGGGTATTTTTTATTCACTTACATTGTATTGATTCATTTATTTGTATTGTAAGAAGTCTTGAATTCGAAGTAGGTCGATGAGCCAAATGAAAAGTATTACTTGAGAAATTGACCACAGATAGGCTCGTTTTGTACCCAGTTCTTGAGGAGTTCTTATATTAAATCCACTTCAATTCATTGTCGTATTTCAAAAAATGACGCGGAAGATAGATAGAGATATATTTGGAGAGTGAGAGAGACGGGTATTCGATGGGTCAGTGGAAGAGATGACCACCCTCTTTCTCCATGGGACCTATAAATCTCTTAGTATCGAGAGTGAGGTAGAGAGACGGGAAAAAAGTGGGGATAGCGTGATATCCCTATATTTAATAAAAACAGCCCCTTTTGGGAGCCGCGGTACCCCCTCACCACTTCCCAATGGGTTCCCTATGATGAGATGTTTGATGGATGGGGGGACCTACCTGTGGCCCTATCTTCACCCTTTCACCCGAACATCTCCTCTCATTCCATCCTATTCTGCAATAATGGATCACCTGTCCCATACTTTTCGAAAAATCCATTTCCCCCCTTCTCATGAATAGTGAATAATTTTCAAGTGTGGATACACACCCTCGTCGCCCAAACATCATAACAGGGTCATCAGCAAACTCCCACCCTTCTCACTTCACCTTTATCTTTCTCGTTACAGTTTCTCAACTCTGATGAGAAAACTTGAATACCAAGCTGTATTAATTAAATTATACATCACTATTTAAGCGAATGGCCGTCAACTGCGTTCTGCGGTTCTGAAAACCGTATGAATGGATTTTCTACCATGGATTTTCTGTGGATTACCTTCAAGGTGAAAAGACTCATTTACCTACCAAATTCCGTTATAGTTATTATGGGTACCTGAGTTCTTCATACTTTATGACGTAAAAATTTAGTTCATCAATAGTTGGAAAAAACATATCGTTTACATCCTTTGAAATCATTTTGGAATCCTTTGAAGTAGTTACTTAACTAATGGGAATTGCGAGATTTCAAAGGCTATTGATAAACTAATTTATTTGAGTTAAACTAGGATGATATTGCCTATTGGATCCATTGTCGAAAACCACCTTCATCCGTCACATTTTGAATCCTCCATTTGCGGGGATGGTAACTCTGCATACTCCACAGACCCTCGATAAACTTTATCCGTCCAGTTATCGTTAATCTTCTTCAGCAAATCGTCAAAAATTACATAGATACCGTCTACACAAAGAAACTTAACCAGGGAGAAGAGAAAGGTTCCTCATGCTGGAGTTTCCTGAAGAGTTAGCTACTGCTGCCTTCATCAACATGGTAAGTAATATATTTTCGTGACCATGCGACAAGTTAGGTTGCCTCAGTTATGCCGGAATCTATAAGAACTTGAATCAATGATCTCACCAAGAGGAAAACCAAACACTCATGAAAATGTAGCTCCAGATAATGAGATGAAGAAAAAAAATAAAAATTATCTGCCACGGAACAACACTGAATAATCTATATGTTTTTGGTTCCTACAACTACTAAATAGTTGTATCATAATTATGCAGATCTAGAGAGGCACTACAGAGGAGCTGTTATTAATGAAATGAACAAGTTTTTATTGTTGTAAAAAGACGGGATCCTCACAGTAATATATCGGTATTGCGTAACAAACAAAACATGTTAAAAATTGCGTGTTTTGTGGATTAGTGAACAGAGGAGGAAGGATTTTTGCAGCGTGAGATTTTACGATAAATGAGAGCTTTACAAGAAGCGTTTAACGATTAGTGTGGGATGAAAAGTAACGGGGTTAAATTTACCTAGACATACAGATTGATTGAAAACCATCAGAAAATTGCGTCACACATTTTTCATTGTGACCCTAAATTCGGACCCAACCCCAGGAGAAAAACTTAGCCATGTTAAAAATACAGTCAGTAAGATAAGCATAATGTGGCCTGATAAGTATACCTAGGGGCATTGAAACGGATACTAACCTAATGTAGCAACAACAACGAAAATTGGAAAGGAATAGACAACACGATGCAGAAGTTCTCAGGAGGTTAACGCCTGGGCGAGCCAATCAAGTTTCAGCTGAAACCGGCCTCTGTCACTATTTTAGTTTTTTTGAAAGAATCATTTCTAATTAAGTAATTTACTAAACTCATTATTTTACCTTTGAATGCTGGTACTGAAATATCATTGAAACAGAGAATATCATTGAGAAGATTTCGGCAGGCTAAAGGGACAGGGAAAGGCACCTGTTCTAATTGGGACAGCGAATGAGAAGTGGGACGGAAAAGGAACTCTCAAGGGGTCTGGTGGAGGTGGAGCAGACTCAGGAACATTCCCTGACTGACTCAGCCAATCATGCTCTATCGTTCCATCGCCGTCTCCAAGATCCTTCTTAGCTCTCCCCTGTCTGTACTCCAAGTGGTTGGACCTCACCAGGAGCCTTTTTTTTTTTTTTGTTCTAAAATACTTTTCTCGAGTGGGTTCTGCGGGGTTTAAATAGCTGCGTAACCACAAAAGGTGATTTTAGCTGGACTTGCAAAACAAATGCTCCAGTTCTATGGAATGGTTGAAAACTAAATAAAGACATAAACATCCAAATTCTCAGCGACCATGACGAGTTTTATGTTGGCTTTTTGGAGGAGTTCCTCCCTCCTGGTAATACTAGAAAACTAATAATCTAGGAATACTAGAAAACTAATAATCTAGGGACGCGGGAGCGTCCCGCCCGCCAAGAAAACCTAAAAACTCGAAAGCTACCAAGAACCCCCCCCCCCCCCCCCCCTTGTTCTGTCGTATGAACACACATGACAGAACGAGTAAGGTTTTTTAACCAACCCGTGACTCGGCCCCCTGGGTGTCTCCAGGGCTGATTTTAGCATGGAACATGCTTTAGCCTTGGACTAACTAGCCGAAAAATGTCACGCGGGATGGGTAACGCGGAAGTGTCACGAAATTTTAACGATGATTTTCACGTACAACCGAGTAGTTGTTAGGGAAATGAAACTTCTTTCATTTTCATCGGACAAAAACCGTTTTCCATTCGTTGGAAAGCTCTTGATTTATCACGAATTTATTTCGTATTTGTTCTTGGTATTTATTTCGTAGTTTCATACTATAACTATATAAATGGATGTTATAAATGGATAGTAAACAATGACGCTTGTTTGGTTGTCACTGATTGAAAGATATAAGCGCGGCTAAAGCATGTTACCAAATTTGTTATTCGTTTGGGTTGAATGACCTCACCAGTCGGTTTTTAATCTCTGCTTTATTTTTGATTGCGATATTTCGGTGCCAATGATGGTTCACCCTCCTCAGGCATGGACATCACCTGTGTATAATGAGATCACATCTTATCAACTAACAACATAACTGACTAACTATGTACATGGAAAATATGTACATGAAACGATTGAAAACAAAACTATAATTGTAACTTGGAAATATATGTATATGAAATAATAACCACCTCCATACTTTTCCATGTACATAGTTAGTCAGTTATGTTGTTAGTTGATAAGATGTGATCTCATTATACACAGGTGATGTCCATGCCTGAGGAGGGTGAACCATCATTGGCACCGAAATATCGCAATCAAAAATAAAGCAGAGATTAAAAACCGACTGGTGAGGTCATTCAACCCAAACAAGTAAACATCAACCAAGTCAAAAAAACCATCAAAGTATCCAAATTTGTTATGTTTTGGTTTATTATTTTCAATAATGAACCATTGGAATCGAGCATGGAAAAAAAATTCTTACCCCCCCTCAACATTTTTGATGGTTTACGTTTCAAGGTATGTAGAATCCAAAACTGCATTAAAAATATTTCTGTCTGTCCGCCGTACGCCTTACGCCGAACGGGCCACTTTTCTTAGTTACCATGAAACAAAACTGATGAAATTCGGGTTATAGGTTCCGTTCGGGCTCTAGTTGATCCTCGAAGCTCGACGTTACTGTCATTCATCTCTAAGGGGTTCAAAATAGGGGTTGAAATTTTCAGAACGCCGTAGCTTGAAAATTTCCATTAGAAGGGTATGGTTTTTTCTACGTTATTAAATTTGTCTTGAGCTAAACAATTTTTTGAGACCAGCCGGAGTACGTCTAGCCGTTCGTGAGCACCAAAAAGCTTCGTCAACACGATCGTGAATCAAACGGTATAAATCCGGCCCGGATATCATCACTACGGAGCATCTGATTATAATCAAGGATGGCTGTATGAAGTCGAGTTGTTTGTTCTGCGATATTATTTCATTTGACAAGTGATGGACTATTGGATTTTGTTGGTAGGTACTTCTGAAACTTGAACAAACGTTGAAGTATTATTTATGGGTAAATTATTACACAATGGCAAATTATTACAGACCGGCAAATTATTACAAAACGGTAAATTATTACACAACGGTAAATTATTACACCCCGGTAAATTGTTACACAACGGTAAATTATTACACAACGGCTCATCTACCCAGAAGGGGCTGGATTTTGTTGATCGGTACTTTTGCAACTTGAACAACCGTTGAAGTATTATTGATGGGCAAATTATTACATAACGGTTCATTATTCTATCTCCGTAGAAGGGGAACCTGTACAGGTAAATTATTACACAACGGTTTAGGTAGGTACCTAGTAACGAGTACGGGGTTAGGTACTAACCTGCGGAGGGTCCGCGATCTACATAATATGTGTAGAATAGTACATATGTTATATGGAAGGGTTATCTATACGGAGACGTGTGATCTCTAACAGGAGGGTACTCTGTACAAAATAATAAACCGTTATGCAGGGATTTGCAGCGTTTTTCTAGTTGTTCTCGCTCACAGCCATAACGGATCGAGCTGACATTTTTACCCATATTCGTTAAGCTCCAAGGAAGTGCCTTGTAGCATTATACCTCAAGTAACAGATTTTGACAAAATGTTACTGGAGACAAATTAGTAATGTGAAACATTGTTTACCGGGATATTTTTTTCAGATAGGTACCTACCTACTGAGAAAAAAAATGTTGCTGGTAGAAAATTTGTACTTCATCTATGCAGAAATATGTGATATCCCCCCTCCTCCTTAAAAAACCCTGTTGTAAAAATGTCCGCCAAGAAAACCTCCTCAGTCGCAAAAAGGATTGATATCCATTTTGCCAGCCAAAGTAGTACCTCTCTCTTGGTTGTGTATATAGAAACCTGTTCCTAGGTACTCCTCTGTTGGACATGTGTATAAAAACCTGTTTATACACATTTATAAAAAAGAACTCGGGGTGGGTCCATCTGACTTTGTTACCTCTCGCAGAAGTAAACCTCCTTATGTCCTTCCCTGGTCATAGAAACATTTAAATACGCGAGATGGGTTCGATCCATTGAGCCGTTTTCGAGAATTTAATTTTTTTATGTTTCGGCTTCCCTATAAACCCCCACCCCTATCCATCGGATCCGGAAGTAAACCCCCCTATGTCCTACCCCGGTCAATGAAACATCTAAATACGCGAGATGGGTTCGATCCATTGAGCCGTTTTGGCGTGATTGAAAGACAAACAGACAGCCACCACGAAAATCACCTGTAAATTTAGTTATATAGATGAGAACATGATGTGAGTATTGGTGGTAGTGGTTGTTCGCCGTATTACAGGAGTTACTTGCTTGAGAGCATGTTACATCTCAGCCATTGCCAACTGCCAGTACTATGTTTGGAGTTATTTCAACGAGAGGCAACTCTGCTATTTGTAGAGTTAAATCATGTTGTCTACAAGTTACGCTTACATTAATAGTACGTATATATGTATTGCGAAGCTTGGTTGATGGGAAGAGTTTCCATGGGCTCTGGAATTGAACCCAGGACTCGACCGTAACGCCAGACCATCATAATAAGGAGGTGATAAGAAGTAATCGAAACCCCCATATATATCCCAGCAGCATCCTGTTCGGAAGATGCCATTTACTGTCATCTCTCCACGGTCCCCTGGCCACGTCATCTCAAGCGTCGTTGGTTCCTTCGTTTCTCATCCCAAGTACTCTTCCCCCATCCTACCCTTGAAATCCCACTTCTCAATCTTAAACATCGATCATAGTGCTTCCTTTTTTTCCTCCTGCCTATGACAACTTACATGTCAATATTCTATCCCTCCGACTTTATCCTATCTTCCCTCGATTCGCCCCATCCCTTCACGAGCTGCGCGATCCGTTTTATTCAGTTCTCGTACCTCATTTATTTGTGACGTCTGCCCTCCCGAAGTCGAGGTTGGAAATCTTTTTTCCCCTATCTCTTTCGCTCCATTTCAATATTTTGAAGTGACAACAGAAGCAAATAATTCTTCCAAGACATTTTCATCGTGTACCGCTCTATTTCCAATTCACCTAGTGTTTTCTAGAAAGGAATCGATTTTATGTGTCATGATGATGTCTGCTGTTATTATACGGCAGCTTCTGCAAGATAACTGTTGATCATGACAACTACAAGAGTTTCAGAAATAGCTTCTTACTAATTGTTATTAGTATGTTACCAGACTGCGTGGGGCTCAGACACGCCCGAATGGCTGAACCGATTTCGAACCAGTTTTTTTCCCAAACGCTGAGAATGTTCCTTGCCAGGTTATAGGACACTGATACTCGTCCCTGTCTTAATATTTATTCCTATTAAGTATATTGGATATCAAGCGGGTGGTGGAGGGGGGAGTGTCTGTGATACCGTTTGGTATCGAAATGTTTCAATCACATCGGTTACATGCTCGTTCTTAGCTTCAATTTGACGAACAACTGGTGAAAATTTGTTCCCCACTGAGGGATCAAACCCGAGCGTTTCGTAGTTTCCAGGCGCGGTTTGAGGTCACGAGTACCACCAAGAGGTGCGTTACCTCCTCTAGATTTATTCAGACATCCTAACCAGGATAGGATTTACTCGTTGAAAATTCCTTTCGTAGCTTTGAATTTGTTCTCCCAGGTTCTTTTTTAGCCACCTACTGCTAACAGGGCAATTCAAAGATGAAGGAAGTTTCCCTCCAATTGAAAAAATTCACCACCAACGGGCGTTACATCACCACAAAAGCTTTCTCCCCAAAGTTGTTGCCGGGGCATTCCTAACTGTTTGTATCGGGTGAATAATTCACGATAAGAAAAACGGTTGAACGGAGAGTAAATTAAATCCTTTATTAAACACGTATTCACGTTGAAAAGATGGGTAAAGCGTTAACAATCGAAAATATCGCAAAGAACCACTTAGACGTAATGGCCGCCTTGAGCTAATAAGGAGAGGGGAGCGATCGATATTGGGAAGCAAAATCGATCGCCGGCCCGCCAACAGAACAACCGGATCCACCTGGTCACACCGGGAGCACTCTAGTGGGAGAATTTCGAACTGCTACCTTCAGTTCCAGATACCCACTACCTACCAGGCCAAACATCCTCCCCCCACGAATGAGGGACTCATTCTAACAGGTCCCCCCTTAAAGCACCAGCGGGTATTAACAGTCCTTAGGTAACGGGCAGAGTTTAACTAACGGGCGGAGTTTTTCCCCATTACCGGAACGGACCCTGGCAACGCGAGTTACCCCATCCTTACCGGGAATCAAGTCCACGATCACACCCATGGGCCAGGACAGCGGGGGAATGTCATCTTCCTTAATCAACACCACATCACCAATTACAGCAGGACGATCAGGGGTATTCCACTTAGCTCGGGTCTGGAGCTCTAACAGGTATTCGGAGTGCCATTTCTTCCAAAACTGGCCAACCATATTGGAGATGAACCTCCACTTGGGTGTCAAACGGGAACTGAACTCAAAAACGTTGCTCTCAGGCAACGCGGTAAGAGGGCGTTGAACGAGGAAGTGAGCGGGGGTGAGCACCAGTATGTCATCAGGGGAGGAGGACTGATGAACGAGTGGGCGGCTGTTAAGGATGGCCTCAATTCTAACGGCAATAGTACTGAACGTTTGAAGTGTGGTGGTTTGGTCTCTTAAATTCACCTTTAACAGTCGTTTAGCGGATTTAACAGCGGCCTCCCACAATCCGCCGAAGTGGGGTGCTCGAGGCGGAATGAACTTCCATTCGACTCCTCTATTGGCAAGTCGCTCAGCTATTTCAGAATCAGGGTCAGCGGGATTGGTGGAACGGATTCTATTAAAAAGGTTGGAGGTACCCAAGAAATTACGACCATTGTCGCTCCAGATGGCGGACGGAACTCCCCGACGACCCATGAAACGCTCCAAACATTGGAGAAACCCATCGGTGCTTAGATCCATGACCACTTCCAAGTGAACGGCTTTGGTCGTGAAGCACACAAAAACGGACAAGTATACTTCAACAGCACGAGCACCGCGCAACCCAGCGACCGAAACGGTGAAAGGACCGCAAAAGTCAACTCCGACCTGCTCGAAGGCAAAGGCACGGGTGACCCGGGCTTCAGGGAGCTGACCCATCGCGGGTTGAAACGGTTTGGGCTTAATTGAAAAACAACGGGTGCAGCCGGATAAAACTCGATTAACAGCATTTCTTCCATCAATGATCCAGTATCGGGTACGCAGGTGGGCCAAGGTGGCCCGCGGTCCCACGTGCATGCAAGCAGCGTGAGCGTAACGAATAAGAAGCGGTACCAAAAAATCGGAGGGTTTGAGCAGAGCTGGGTGTTGGGTTTCAAAAGAGCCAGACATATTGGACAAACGCCCCCCTACGCGAAGTATACCATCGGGATCGGAGAAAATCGCTAGCTGTTTCATTAGCTTGGTGGGCTTGGCTCCTTTAGCGGTTGCCTCCAGAATTTCAGGCAGGCCACGGACTTGAGAACGGTGAACAAGCACCGAATCAGCCCTCCTGAGCTCAGCAGTGCTCAACGGCAATCTGGCCTGGGGCACCGAGTGAGAAAGTCGGATTTTACAATGATTAATAAAACGGAGCATCCAGGCCGTCACTCGGCGTAATACTGTGTAGGAGCCGAATCGGGCCTCCCAAGGCGTCTCAGCTGAGCCAACGGCTACAATTTTGGATGAGGCACGGATCTCAGCAGAAACAGAGTCGGGCTTCAGGTCAGGGCGGATCCTCCTAATCGGCCACAAGGAACGATCGGAAGCCAACCAGGGAGGACCAGTCCACCACAGCGGGCACTCAACCAACTGATCAGGTCTGGCCCCACGAGAAGCAATATCGGCCGGGTTATCGGGGGAGCGAACATGGAACCAGTGTCCCTTGGGTAGATGGAAGAGAGTCTTAGACACTCTATTGCCTACAAACACCTTCCACACCGGAGCGGGGTCAGCAGTGAGCCAAGATAGGACAACAGTACTATCCGAACAGGCAATTATTGCTGAATCAGGAACGGATGGATATTCCGAACGGACGCGAGTCATGGTTTTTCCCAGCAGTTCGGCCGCTAGCAGTTCCAAGCGGGGAATTGACTGGGACTTCATCGGGGCGATTTTGGCTCGCGCTAAAATTAAGCGGGTATGGAAATTATTGTCCATGAAAGATACATGGTAAACGGTGGCGGCGTAAGCCTTTTCGGACGCATCCGCAAAACCCACTAACCATTGTACCGGGGCATCCACACGGATATGACGAGGGATGACTACAGATTGAAGTGAGTCAAGGGTGCTAGCGAGAGCCGTCCACTCGCGAACAATTGAACTCGGTAGTGGGTCATCCCACTCGTACTTGGAACGGCAAATTTCTCGTTGAATGAAACGGGCTTGGACGGAAACAGGCATGACCCACCCAGCGGGGTCGTAGATGCGTCCAACCTGACTTGCTAACTCCCTTTTGGTATGAACGGTGGGGGAAACTGGAACCTTAAAAAGGAATGAATCAGATGCGGGGTTCCAGGAAATTCCTAACATTTTTAAAGGTTTCTCGTCATCAGGGTTCAAACATACAGCGACAGAGGGGGCCAACCGGTGCTCATCGGGAATACCGGAGAGCAACTGATCGGAATTCGAAGCCCATTTACGGAGCTCTAGCCCAGCGGTACCCAACAGCGATAGCAGTTCGTTCCTAGCCTGTAACGCTGAGCTCAAAGAGCTCCCCCCACCATGCACGTCATCAATGTACGTGTTTTCCTTCAACAATTTGGAGGCAACCGGGTAGCTTTGTTCGTTTTCGTCCGCCAAGTGGCGAATGACTCGGTTTGCCAGGAACGGTGCGGAAGCTGTTCCATACGTAACGGTTGTAAGCGCGAAGTCCTTAACAGGCTGATTGGGAGAGTCTCGCCAAACTATTCGTAACAGGTCTTGGTCCTCAATCGGGTGCCGGATTTGTCGGAACATTTGCCTTATATCGGAGATGAAAACATAACGGAAGGCTCTAAACCTGGTGAGCATGATAGATATATCGGGCTGCATTTTGGGACCAACTAATAGGATTTCATTCAGAGACCTACCGTTAGCGGTGCGCTGAGATGCATTAAAAACGACACGGATTTTTTCTGGTGGATCACCTTCACGGTGGACAGGGTGGTGAGGAATGTAATAATTGGGACAACGGGAAATATCACTAGCATTCAACAGTCTCATGTGGCCCAACTTAGTATATTCACTCATAAACAATCGGTAAGCAGCAGCCAGAACAGGGTTGCGTTTTAGACGGGACTCCATGCGGTACAACTGTCTGAGGGCGATGTGTCTGGATTCACCCAAAGCGGTAGGCGCCTCTGACAACGGGAGCGCAACGGTGTAACGGCCAGAGTCATCTCTACTCACCGATTCCAAAAAAAGCCTCTCAGCTAGGTGATCCTCAGGTGACCAGGGAGCAACGGGCTCAACGGACTCAATCTCAAACATCTGACGCAACAGATCATCCGTTGAAACCGCGGCAGTCACGGCCTTGCCCAAACTGTCATCATCGGAGACGGGACTAGTGATAGACGGGAAACTAAATACGCTGGGAGCTACCGGTTGGAAATCGGAAGTGCAGACTTTGGCTGCTAACTGGAATAAACCAATCGGTTCTTGAGCGGGTTCAACAGGAGGGGCTACAGAGAACAGATTTCTAACGGGAGTCAAACGAATGGGCTCATTTCGATCAGTGCTCTCAACACTTTGCTTACGAAACGGGAAACGAAGGAACGGCTTCCGTTGAGGTTTAGGGTTAGCTGCTAACAATTTAAAAACAGGAGAGAGTTCCCTGAGCACCCGAGAGTGATAACCCATTGGTAGGGATTTTGGAACAGTGAAAACGTGAGGATCCAACAAGCAAGGGTAAGCAGCTTGTCGTCTAGCGGTGACGAGGAACGGGTGTGGTTCTATTTTGTTGACAGAATCACTACTGGAATAGTTGGTCACATGATCATAGCGGCCAAATGTAACAGACCTTTTGCGAACGGGAGGGACAGGTCCAAGGACCAGAGTGCCCAAATCAGTCTCACAAAATCCAGCCTCAGTGGAACGTGGGAGCAAGCGAGAAAAAACGTCGGCCCCCAGGATAGCCTGAACATGGTGGACGGTGTGAAACTGAGGATCGGCTAACAGGGGTCCCATGGGTGCGGTCCTTGGCCATAAAGCAGGGTCCCAGCATTGACTAGGCAACGGTGCCAGGGGGCGATCCATAACAAATGCTTCAAGCGGGATTATTCTATCAGAACGAGTGTGAAGCTGAATTATCACGCGGTTGTGAATAGGATTGGAACTCCCCCCTATTCCTCCCACAACACCCTTCATGGGGATCAATTTCAATCCCAACTGGTGAACGACTATCGGTGAAACGATATTGACCTCGCTTCCAGAATCAATTAGTACCCTAAAATTTCTTGGTACACCCTTACAGGAGGAAAGCGGGACAACGGCTGTGGGAAGGAGCCCAGACCGAGATAACTTCAAACAGGACTTATTGGTGACGTCAACCTTGCTAGCGGTTTGGGAAGAGCCTGCTATACCTAAGTTGGAAGGCTCAATCCCAGGAAACGGGCCCCTGAAAAGACTACGACTAACCGGACTGGCAGTGCAATGAGGTTTCCCCAACCTGGGTATATCACCGTTAGGTTTCAGCGGTTGGTTACTTCCTCGAAGCCAGCCGGTCCTAGGGACGATCATGCACCTAGTTCTACCTAAAGGTTGACGTCGAACAGTAGGAAACTTAACGGTAGTGCTCCCTAGTGATAACTCGGAAGAAACGGGATGAACGCTGGCATACCTTCATAACAGGGGGGGATTGAGCGGCGGAATCGACGAGTGGCCGGAGCGATGACCCCTTCTTCGGAGCTGGGCCACAGTAGCGGGTTGTCGAACAACGGTTCCAGTGGGCGGCTGGCTCCTCTGGATAGCTTCTTCTTCCGGGACGGCAGTCGGGGTGGACGGTGAAGAATGATGCGAGGGAACAAAGTAACTTTGTTTCGAGCCAGACGCAACGGGGAAGCTTGGAGCGGGGGGCATGTGGAGCAGGGTATGATGTGGCTGACCACAGTGACATCTTCTCTCCGACCGGCATGATTCCACTGGGTGGAGCGTTGAGAAACAGTTCCGACACGCTCGAAGCTCCTGAATGGTGCGGGCGCGATCGGGCACACTCAGTTCCTTAAAGTCGGGGCAGCGATACAGGAAGTGGTCCCGATGGCAGAAGTGACATCTCGCTTGCCGAGCGGGGGCTGGCTGAGTAGCACTGAGAACGGGTGCCGAGGGCTGCGCGGAACGAACGGGTGCAACGGCGGCGGCTCGGAGCGGAGACTGCGGCCTACCCGAACCGGAGGGTAAAGCGGTAGTTGCTCGGAATGGTGACGGCGAACGGGTTCTCGCAGCCGAAGCATAACCCCCTTTCTTCGGTGGCTCCTCGGGGACAAGTCGAGCTATTCGAAGTTCCTTTTCGACAAACGCCATCAAATCGGTGTGAGATGGGATCTCATCCTTTTCTTCCATGACTTCCCTGTTGAACTTCTCCTTAAGTTCGGCCGACATACGGAGAAAGACAGCCTCAAACAGAAGGTAGTCTTGTAGAGATTGAGTGGGGAGATCTATCATCGCTCCTACCCAAGAACGGGCTTCGTTGACAAATCGGTCCAGGTCGGCAACGGTGGGCGAAACCAATCGGGGTATGGTGCTTCGCTGCGCGAACACCGAGCGGGCTAACCGGTACTTGGAAGTATTTTCAGCTACCAAAGAGTTATAGGCGTGCTGATAGCTGCCGCCCTCGAATGCGGAACGGAGTTCGGGAGAAAGTTTGGTAAGCAACTTTTCAAACTTAATCTCCTCCGGAACGTGCGGCATGTTGTGTACCGCACGGTCAAACAGTTTCTTAAACTCCGCAAAGCGGGCGATCTGACCGCCGAAAACGGGAACGGTTGTCAACAGCTCATTCATCATTCTTATTTCTGTGTAACATTGGTCATGCGTCATACCCTGTTTATCAACAATTTCCGCTTGCTGACTCGGGATTTGCTCGGCTACACGGCTGATAACGGTGGCAACTTGCCGGATTAGCGACTCCTCCGTGAGTTCGTCAAATTGAGCGCCCTCTACGTCGTCCAAGAAGGCCTCTCCCTTCCGCAAGTTATCCCTCAAGCTATCCGACAGGACGCTTACCGGTTGCTGGTCGAGGAATGCGACCGCTCTGACTGACCAGCGACGTAATTCCTTAAACAGGTCCCGCTGAGCGTCGGTCAAATTATCGACCACCGCGGGGTCGAGACGAATCGGGGCGGCGAGCGGTGCCGAGGCGATATCTTCACTCGGAAACGGTGGGTCCGGTTGCCGCGATCTCCTTTTGCCTTTAAGCGGCATGACGTCGATCGGAGAACGACAAACAAAACGGAGCAAACGGTACAAACGGTGCGAACGATGAAAATTTGACACGAGGTCGCGAGGTTAACGGGGCTGATCTCGGACGCGCTCGAGATTTCACCAAACTCCCGGGTTTCGGCACCAAATGTTTGTATCGGGTGAATAATTCACGATAAGAAAAACGGTTGAACGGAGAGTAAATTAAATCCTTTATTAAACACGTATTCACGTTGAAAAGATGGGTAAAGCGTTAACAATCGAAAATATCGCAAAGAACCACTTAGACGTAATGGCCGCCTTGAGCTAATAAGGAGAGGGGAGCGATCGATATTGGGAAGCAAAATCGATCGCCGGCCCGCCAACAGAACAACCGGATCCACCTGGTCACACCGGGAGCACTCTAGTGGGAGAATTTCGAACTGCTACCTTCAGTTCCAGATACCCACTACCTACCAGGCCAAACACTAACTTAACCCTCTTCTACCTGTCGCAGTTCCTCCAACCCTCGAACCATTCACTTGGGGCCTGTCTGGTTAAATTTTAAACTTCCTGCCCGGCACCAATTCCACCGCCTTTTGAAGCATTAGAGATCTCTCCTTCATCCGTTTTGTCAAACATTTAGCTCTTAAATCGAGCGGAGAACTAGAAATTCAAACCATCTACATTGAACTCCGAATTGTGCTATCCTAATCACAGAATGGATCGATTCTAAAGAACATGACTCAAGGGGGATGGTAATATCAAACTACTTATTGGGTCATATCTCTGGAATACGCAATATCATTTCAACCCCATTAAATGTTGATGAATCATGTAAATGATGTTTGCATCATGAAAAGCATTGCATCAGCATGGTCACCTAACATGCTTATCCTCAGCCTTTCCTTCGCGTCCAGAAATTTTTCCTCCTTAGCCAGGCGAGTCCAACCCGGGCCCTTGTGACATAACGAATCACAAACGAACTAAATCCTTTGACCGCTGACCTACTGAGGACAGCCCATAAGCCCATTGTTGGTACTTAATACCATAACTTAACATTTATCAAGTAACTTGTAATTTATCAAGACCTGCTCTTAAACATAACCTTAGTTGCAAGGGTGTTAGAAGAAGTGTTACTCCCAGTGATACACGCATGTTGTAGTTTTCCTTACACCTACAAATACAGACTCCAGATTTCTGAAAGGTCAACTGTTCATGACTCGAAATTTCTAAATTTCAAAGTGTGAGCAGGCGTATCAGAGAACCATTCAGACCGTTCGTTGGTAGATACCGTGTGTTAATTGACGCGTGGAAATGATAAAGTTGTGGGAATGGAAAGAGGGCGATAGAACCAAAACCTGCGGCGGAGTTTAAACCTGAACCCGTTTGTGATAATACGTTTTGTTTAAGCCCCAACCCCACAGCGGAACCCGCAGCACGGAATTATTATCCCGAAGGTAAAATTAACGATGGGAGTCACATCTACTGTATAGAAGGGGAGAGTGTGATAAGAGTAGCGGCGGTACGATGGCAGAGGGCAAGTGTCGGTTGGCATACTAATACCTTGTCACCAAGCCCTCAACACACGAAAACCTCATGCTATTCCGCTCAACAACGGTTCGAAGCATGGTAAAGGTGTTTGGGCGGTAATGCGGCAGGAGACGCAAACCGTCTGTGCAGATCCTTAACGTTCCCTCAACCCTTTTGAGTTTCCTCAACAGTTTCCGGAGCAGGAGCAGAAGGAAGGATGTTAAGGATATCTGAGGTCCCCCTACAGCTCTTTTTCTGATTGTCGATAAGCCTTGTCATAACGGTTACACGTGGTTCCGTTGTATGTTTACAAATCTTCAACAAGCCGTTTTACCCACACATTTCAAGGGAACGGAAGTATCTCTCTCGTATGTTTTCTTGCAACTTGAACAGAATATTGGTGCATATCATGAGATCGTCATGCAAAAAATGTCGAACTCGGGGTTCTGTTTTTTTATTACCTACTTTGATAATTTTATTGTTCTGAAAATATTACTTTCTGAAAACATCGTTAGGATAATTATAGTTATTCACTTGTGATGTAAAAATAAGTTACTAGGAGAGTAACTGGTTCACGAGTCAGGTTAAAAGGTTTTCTGTTAACACTGGAGCAGCGAAAGAATGCGAAGAGTTCTCAAGACGTCGTAAAGAGGTACAGTTAGAGAGGAGAGAATGAATGTAATAAGTGCGGGCTGTAAATCTCCGATCAAATAAGTGGGGAGCTACAAATCTCCTATAACCGTTATCTAGAAGGGAAGGAGTGAGGGGTAAGCGATGAGAGTGAAGTGCCGGATATTCTTTCCACACCAGGAGCTTTGGAGGTGAAACTAGCTACATCCAACATTCAGTTGGAGACGATGACTGGGCGGAAAGTGAGGGTTTGGTGCCGCATTTGGTACAAGTTCCCCCCCTGCATTCGGGGAACAGTTCTTTCCGTAACGACCGCTCCTGAACTGTTCTTGTTACATTGCGAGTCATTGAGTTTATGCAGTCCCAACTAACCGGTAGTGTTCTCAGTTGATAATGTTTCGTCATTGTCTAATTTTCTTTCTTGGACCGTCAACAACTCGGTGAGCTGAGGGTGGTTGAGAAAATGTGTTAGTTTCATAATAAATTTTTTCGGGTCTTCTGTGTACGAGCTGTACGGTTACCCTTGTCGCCCAAGTATGACCCATGTAGCTGTTGGACGAACCCCTCTCCACTCAAAGGAGTGAGACAATGAGTAGCCAAATAAAGAGCGAAATGATCAAATCGAATTCTGATCCCTTCATAGGAGGGCAGCTGATCACGTCCGCGACGCTGGCAGTGCAGTCGGACGAAAAGCCCCAGCCTGGAGTGGATATTTGCTTTTACTTTATATTATTATATGACATTATTGATGTATCAACCTCAAGCCTCCTGGACTGGAGGCTTTCGTTTAACCACCATGTGCATGTTGTGGCGGCAAGGGCATTAAGAATGTTGGGTTTCCTGAAGAGGTGCACTCGGGACTTTAACTCTGTCGAGGCTATAGTACTACTATATAAATCTTTGGTCCGCCCAATCATGGAATATGCTAGCCCAGTATAATGGTCCCCGTTCTATAGGGTGCACAAGGACATGCAGGAGAGGGTCCAACGCAAACTCCTTCGTTATGTCGCCTTTAAGTTGGGGATACCGGCCGACAGTGTGGATTACGCGCGGCTGTCAGTGGATTATGGCCTCCCTAGTCCGGAGAACCGTAGACTGCTGGCAGATGTGGCGTTCTACCACAAGCTGGCGAATGGCGTGCTGGACTGTCCTGCTCTGCTTGCCAGGATTAATTTCAACGTGCCGGGCTACATTACCCGCCATACACCACTGTTCCACGTCCCCTTTTCTGCGCACAACTACATGCCCCAGCGCCCCCTTTACCGGATGCCACGAGTAGTCAATGCCTTCCTCCAGAATTCGTCATTCGACTTCTTTGCCGATCCATCGTCTTCCCTCAGGCGCCATTTTTCAGCTCACCAGTGCTCACTCAGTGAAGTTTGGTTGACTTTTTCTTATAATTTAATTATTCATTTATTTTTTCCTGAGTTTACAACTCCTTTGTTCAACTATTGTAAATTGGCTTAGCCGTACTATAAAATAAAATAAAATCAGTTTATTTTACTTAGATTTGGCTGTGTTGTTGATCGCCATCGTTTTCCCCAAGAATTTTATCATTTTTTCCGTAATGGTTCTTGTTAATATCGAGCTGTATGTTCCGATCCATACCATCGGATATCGTCTGTCACCCGACTCCCTTATAATTCTAACCACTGTGGCTTGAGCTATCGCCTCCCCCGCCGCGCCGCCTCAGAAGGAAAATAAAACCTAAAAAAGAGAACAGTATCTTTCTTCCTTCGTATAAATCAGGGTCTTGTTAATATTAGAGGTTAGAAGGACGTCCCCGGCACAATTTATTTCGTCTAGGGGCGGCCAACATATCACCCCTCCCCCCATGACAACCCTCTACCTGTTTTTTCCTCTTTTCTACTTCTTCCGCTCAGCATCTGCTTTTCTTCGTTGCAGGTCGATACGTTCCACTGTTTTTCTAAGAGTACACCAACTTATTGTTTCTACATAATCATCATGTTGTGCGTAATTGGGTCAAACCGTCGAGTCCTGCAGTTCCGTATGATTCAAATCAATCCCTTTTGTTTTTAAAGAGAAACTACAGTTCTGTAGTTACTCCAATAGGACACTAGCAACTACCGCTGTTTTATTCCTCTCGTGTTTAATAATTTTTCTCCTCTTCGGCCAACGGTGCTATAATTTTGGTGCTGACTTTTTGGCTAGGCACCCCGATCAATTTATTGAGCACTAAGACTGATCTCTTTCCTATTCAACTTGAAATTCCTTCATTTGAAATTAGGCTTAATAGAGAACTAGGCGACGAAGCTTGAGCAAGGATGTACTATGTTTCATTCTCCCAAGCGTAGTACGTAACCAGAAGTAATAACTGGTGGTCCGGGATCCAAAGGCGAGGAATGGGCGATAATCGTCTATTGTCTATCTTTTGGTACTAAATTTCTCTTATAATTCCCCTACACATTGAAACAAAATGAACGACGAAAATTTGCATCCATGCTAAAAGGGGAAGAAAAAACCTGCATTGTGAAAGGAAACGATTTTTGAAGTAAAGCAATATCAACCTGGGAACCGGTGAGCAAGCTAAGGATTACAGCCAGGCTTCACAGCATGACGTCACCCAGCTTCTTTGATGAAATCTCGAATCTCAAAAGCCTCACAAAAAAATAAAAGAGAGAGAAGCGTTTTCCCCTATTCAACCCTACTTTCGTCCTTCTCAAGGACTTTCAGAAAATACTATCAACCCATACCACGATAGGTAATTGCTCATTGTCCATTCCTTCTTCTTCTCCTCCATGTCTCTCTGAAACTGCCGTTTCAGAAATCAGTCACAATTCAAATTGGAAGTTGATGGGAACTCGCAAATTAATTTCGTCATCTTTAGCCTCTCTCACATCTATACCGTCGCATCTGCACTCTTCTGTACATCATAGTATAACATTATGCGGTATAACAACATTTTGATGTTAACGTAAATTCATTAGTTCATTCCCTTATTTATACTTCGTTTTATCCCATAATTACCTGTGCAATGATGCACCTCTCCCACATGTGTGTACCTTTGTGCTCTCCGTGTCGTTACTTAATGTCCAGACTGTTCTCGATGCATAAGGCACCATAAACCCCAGCGCTCTGTGATCCTCGAGTAGGTGAAACAGGGCTCACAGACGAGTAGACATGGGCTTTGAACGTTCTCACTTCCCTACCTCCTCCACATCGTGTCTCTAGCTATACAGCTTTACGTTGTACCCTTTAGCAGGACACGTGAGTCTGTTACTCGTCTTCAGCATCGTAATCCAGACTATTCATGGATATCCTGACTTCTATTAATATCACGTCAGTAGCCCTGGATGCCCATTCGACTCGGTGGTTGAAGAAGTCCTATCATTCAGGAGGAATAGTGTACATCAATGATGTCAAATAACAGCTATAATGAATACAAGTCCTATCCCGTCTTGGAATAGTTTTATCCAACGGCTCACTATTCTGTCAATAAACAACAATGAAACATAAATTTTTTAAACAAATAATCAAAATACCGCAATTTCGGGTTGGCTGTTGCACCATCCCCAGTGATTGCATCTTCGGTCGAATATGATTTTTGTACGAAACTTTTTTTCTTTTTTTTTAGCGCAATATTCAGATTTGTTATTCTCTTCTATTGTGTGTTTCAATTACATAATTTATCTGACCTGGGCAGTTCGGATTTGAAATTCGGTTCTATGGAGCTGAGCTGCTGGTGTATCTATCCTGGAGGTACCGTCAAGAATCATGTAAAGGTAACCTTAGTATCTGATCTCTAATCCGAAGGTGTAGTATACCATCACGATGTGCCTTTGCATTACAACAAAACTCCTTTGCGAATACAAAAAAGAACCAGAAGAAAGAATGGAGAAGGAAAGGGAAAAAAGTAAGATTAAAATCCTCGCTAAAAGTGAAAAGGAAGCCCCTGAGGCTTGAAGGGTCGAAGGAAGCGGTAACTGAAAACGCGGGAGGCGCTTTAGTGGAGAAGATTTGGTGCAGAAAGCTCCCCTGCTGTCTGCCGTACCTTTTTAAGACACCCCCAGACCTCCTACAGCCATTCGACTCCTACAAGTGAAACCCTGGTGTAATGGTTCTTTTCCCTTCTTCATCTGCTTTCATTTGGTATTGTCTTGTTGGATATCAAGGTGTTCCTAATATTCATTTGACGCTGAGAGACATTTTCATCTTCAGTTGTTGATAACAACTCCCATACATATTGTTTTAATATTCTTATGTTTCAAATCAAAGAGACGTCCTCGAATCATTGTGTTTCTTAATATTTTATATTGTTGAGCACTCAAACTCCATCGTATCAAACAACTATCTCGGGGCTTTGTATCAAACAACTCTCTTGGATATTCTTTTCTATTCTCGGAGGGAGTTTTGTTCGGTGGAGTTAATCCAGTCAGTATTTGCGTCAGGTAGCCAATTTTGGCCTAAAAAACGGCTTCAGCTTTTAGAGGTGAGCCGGTGGCCGAGCGGCTTAGTGCTCCGTTACTTAGGGTTGGACGGCGACTGAGGTACATCGGGTTCGAAATACTTCGCCCCCGCCCCAACCCGGAGGTTTGAGCCTGCGAGGCAATGGGCCGGGCAGATCCATTGAGCGAAATAGTCGGAACATCTACGTTCGCTATGCTGCGAGTAGATATATTCTGTCGGTTTCGGAACAGGGTGAATGACCTTTCCAACGTCATGCAGTGAGAGGTTTTTTTTACGGATCTCAATTGCGTTAAATTTTTTCGCTATCATATGAGCAATTATTTCAATTGGCAGAAGGCAGATCCAGATGGCAGATGCACATTTCGTCGCCATATGTAGACAAGCGTGAGAAGTTCGCGATATATTTGCCCCACTGGTTAAGCGATTTGGCTGGTTGGCGGTGGGGTAAGAATGCATATAAAGACAGCGATGAAATTGTTACGGCATCACTTCTCGTGAAGACTCTACGTTGCAGCTTCAAATTCTGTACCAACTCAGCACGTACCAACTTAATCATGAGCCACTCCATGAATTTAAATAAATTGTATATTTGCATCAAATCAAACTTTTTGAAAATAGATGGCTTTTCATTATTGTCATTCTTGTGCCAATGACCGATTTAACTTTGCAGAACGTATGGGAAACTCACATTTCAAACATGTTTTACTTCCCAGAAATTCAATGGAGTTTGTTCAATTTTAACGGAGGCCGGTTTAGTTGTGATGCGTGTAATGACTCACTGAAATATGAAGGTAATGAAGCGGAAACAAACTCACATTCGATAGAATATGAATAGTTACCATTAGGTTTTAATCCCTTAGATTATACGAGCGACCAAGAAATATAAGAAGACATGTGTGAATAACTAGAACCGAGGTATTAATACTCTCGGTCCTAGCTTTCACACATGTCTGAAATAGCGGTTTTTGGAATTGTTTTTTTTTCTCCGTCTTCGACGTCTTTCCGTTTCATGATTTCACCACGTTTTTTACATTTATTAAATTTTGTTTAAATTCAGCTTGAAAAAAGTTTGTTTTTTGACACATGTACGCAAGTAAATATTTAGTTTTTCATCACCACTTCCTCATTAGTCGAATTGACCTCACTAGGCTTCATTCTAATAGTTCGATGCTTTCTGTTATTATACTGACGCAAAAGAGATGTTAATATCCGCAGCCAGTTGTAATTTCCGATTTCAGTAAATTTTTGATACATTAACGATTTTAACGAACGATTGAAGCGTTCAATTACAGTCCCTTTTTTCTCACTTTAGGTTGAGTAATGTTTTATACCATATCATCTCAAACACTCCTCAAATTCTCTGTTGTAAAACTCTTTCCCCAGGTCTGTCTGTAAGTAATGCGTAACATTTGTATTGAGAATTCGTTTGATTGCCTTAGCAATAGTAGTCGCTTGTTTGTTTTTCAACGGAATCGCATAGGCTTACTTAGTGAAACAGTTGATTACCGTCAAAATATACCTAAATCCTTCGTTAGCTCTAGCGTATGGAATCATTTCAACAAGATCTGCTTGATACAAGTCATGAATTCCTTTTACCTCAGCATGTCTCGTTGGGAATTTTTTTCGCGCTGGTGCGTGATGTTCTCGTGCAATGGTTTCTCTAATATTCATGACGTTGTACTATATTATGATTTTTGGTGGCTTCACCCTCCATTTGCTTAGAAGTTATGAAGAAATCGTATACTCACAAGTACTCATATACCCATCCGTGGGTAGAAAGACCGGTTCTAGCGCTCCAGTCCCTCAGCCACCCGACTCATCACGCGGATTATTACGGAATGCTACAAATGTTGCGGTCAAATCTCTGATTGGGAGTTGAGTAGCGGAAGGTAACATTAGTGGTAACCTTCCTCCACACTCATTCAGAACCACATATCGTACTTCGCCATTGTTTCATCGGGCAAAAATTAAATATCACGGCTTCCGGATTCGAATCCGTGATCTCCGCAATTTTACCCTGGTCTCATAACGACTATATCAAATGTACGTCTGGTGAGTGAGATATTTGGTTGAGAAAGGTTAGTTAGGGAGAAAAAGAGAATTCCGGCGCAGGGGTCACCCTGCAAGACCTGAGACACTAAACCGCACGACACTTACAGCATGACGTTGGAAAGTTCATTCACCCTGTTCCGAAACCGACAGAATATTATCTACTGCTGCGCGATAGCAGCAGAGCACTCGTACGTAACGCCAGTATGAAGTGACTATGGTGAGTTTGGAATGTACTTGACGTCATCAGGCAACGTGGATATGATCATAGCACGTGAGAAGTTTGAGCAGATTGGTTTGCGAGCCGTTATCTGACAATGTCTAAAATATAGCGATAATAAAAAACCAAACGGGGCCCATATTGGCATCCTCCCTGTGGTTTCTTTCATAAGCCTACCGATTTTGCCTCACATCCCCGTAGTATACAATACCGTATGAAATGTACGGTTGGCAATTCAAGGTTCACGCGTTCGATTCGGCAAAACGAAGAAGCATATGGAATTCGACAAAGATATGCGCATTTAAGCGGAAATATTTCGACGGAACAAACCTCATCTCATAGCCCTCTATTTCCCTTAGGTGCCGTAATATTGTTAGCTGTTCGCGAGATACAAATTGGCCGAGGGTTTAACTGTCTCCCTCTCCATCACATTTCTCTACCGACACTGCGGGACACGTAGGGGTCCGAAGGGTTAAGTGATCAATGGGGCCGTTTTGATGAACAAACGTGATCAATGGCTTGCTCTCATTCGCGGAGTGAACAATCTCAATTTTCTTCAGTCTCCAAGGACACTGGGGTCGAGGATTCACGAATCATTGAATAGGCTGACCAGCCATTTCCCCGAGGGTTTCGTCATTTAGTTCTGGCCTATAGATATTACTAATAGGATTTTTGCAAGGACCCAAGAATCCACATCCTTCACCGTACATCTATACATATAATAAAACAGTGTCTGTTTGTTTGTTTGTTTGTTTGTCTCGGCATCAATTGAGAACGGCTGAACGTAGAAAGTTGCGGCTGGTACCATTTGACGCAGAATTTATCTGGGAAGGTTTATGAAAAATCCGCATTTGAATCTGTCCATCCGTTGAAACGCTATGAATGAAATACTACTAAAAAACGTGTTATAATCACTTCTATGAGGACGTTTATGCTTATAATAACTTTGAACGGTTGGACGTAAATCCGATTGTAATTAGATTCTGGATTCAGCTCGACGAGTAGGTACATTCAAGTGGTACTTCAATCAGGATGTTAGTGGGAGGGGGGTACAGGTTATGAGAGGGGGGGGGGGTCTACAGAAATTTCAAAACTACTTGACCAATTGGAGTGCAACTTTGGGAATTTGTTGTGTGAACATTGAGGAATGTTTCTAACCAGGTAGGGAGGGTTCATAGGATACGGGGGGGGGGGGGGTTAAAGGCAGTTAGGGTTGGCATTGGGGAAGGTTTCTGATCAGTTGAGGAGGGGGTATACAGGCACATTAAAATACATGACCGTTGGCTCCATTTATTTAAATCGCAGCAACACGCGTCGGTTCAAATAGTATAATATATCATAAAACAGTGTCAGTCTGTTTGTTTGTCTCGGCATCGATAAATGAGAACGGCTGAACGTAGAAGGTGGTATCTGTTATGAGTGGGGCCTGTCCTAAAGGGGGTGTCTGTTCTACCGTTGCAAAGCGCGGGTACACAGCTAGTCCTCCAATAAAAGTGATATGGATATGACTATTGAACAACAAACATGATAACTTAGAAGCAAACATCTTCAGTAAATCGTCATTTATTATTATCTCTACAATTCTACATGATTTACCAGCCTCGAGATGCCGAAAACTCTGCTCCCTCCCCCTTGCTCCTCGTTACCACCCAGCCGTCTACCCATTGAAATCAGGTTTCCCGTTTCCAACATAGAATCCTGAAACCGGTATCAGCCAACTCATCTGACCTCAGCATTCTAAACTAGAGGAATCTCTCTACTTTGGGTAGCGGCCCTCAACCAATGCAAGCCTCATAGCACGCTCCGATCTGTGCAACTTGTCACCTAGCATGCTGACCACCTCACGTGTTCATGTTTTACTCGGTCGGAGCCAAGAGGTCCGGACAGTCTCTCCAGCTTTAGGAGTGAAGCTATTCAATTGATTGTGGTATGTACCTGTAAAAAGGGCCTTCCAGAGGGTCACATGGGCTTACTGCAGTTATTTGTGATCCCGTCACGTTCCAGTGAAATATCAGGGGAATGGACCTGGAGAATCGCAGATCTTGCGCCGTCAACCATGTGTTTGAATGTGCTTCCAGGTTAACCAACTCCAACGCCTGATTAAATTTGGTTGATAACTGAGCTGTTACTCCGAGTTATTTTCAAGAGGTATCAGCTACTTCCCAAGTACTTTACAGTTAATTTTCACTACTGTTTCATTTTTGACGCTGAAATTATTACCTCGGATCTCCCCCGTCGTGGCAGTTAGGAAATAACTTCATTCAACGGGCTGAGTGGGTGCTAACCGGGCCGGTAGGTGTATAAATCCTCCGAGAATCTTATGAACGGTATGAGTGAACGTTGACACCACGAGCATTCAGGTTAATGAAAAGAGGCGGTTATGAGATAGGGAGGCCTCATGGATTGAATACCAGGACGGGCTCAAAATACTTGACGGTCTTTTGGTTAGGTGAAACCCCATGGAAAGTGAATGAAGGGAAAACCAAGCTGATTTATTATCAAACTTTGTTAAGAGGGAAGCACTCTTTATTCAAAGTGAAAACTGGCTGGACAGGACGAGGGAAAAGCTGTGGTTGCTAGTCTGGGGGTTACACCCGTGAATCTATTCCGAGTTTTAGAAAATGATTTAAGCTCCTGGGAGAAAAGTTGGAGCGACGTTTCAAGGTGGAAAGACGAGAGGCGCTTTGAAAGAACAAGAAAGGATGAGGGGGACTGGAGCCTAGGGGAGTCCATATTTAAGCCTGGCTTATCAAAAGGGCTGTAGGAGCCATTGAGAACTGCAATGCAGATTTTAATTAGCGTCGGACGACAGGGGAAGAGGAAGACGAGAGAGGAAAAAGAGCTAAAAGAAATAAGGTAGAATGGAGGTGATAAAGTAGGGGAGGAAAGAAGGGAAGAAGCAGGGATTAGCGCTAATCAAGGACGAGTGATAAGTAGGTCGCCGCTTTTCAGAGGAACTGAGATATTGTTCTGGCTACAAGAGGGTGACCGGTCGTTAGGTTTCGGGTTTTCCTTCCCGTTCCACGAAAAGGACTGGACGTGCAGAAGAGCTTTTCTTGCTCAGGCGCAGTTGATATCCAGGGGTCGGGAGTTCATTCATAGAGTACAATAAGCCTTTTGAGGACGGTGGGCAGAAATGTGAAACAATGTTGGCGAAAATAAATATTCTGGGCTCAACAGTGTATAAGAAGGTGGCGGAAAGCCCACAGTGCAGACTTTTCGAACTTAACTTTTTCTTTATCATGCGTCTGACGACTATTTAGTCGTAGAAAAAAGTCCGTATAGTTGTCCTTAGTGGTCCATAAAAGTCCATAGTTAAGGGTGAACTTCAAGTGTTTAATTACTTTTGGGAGACCTGTGAGTGTCACCATACGATTCAGCGTAATTGATTTGGTAGAAATCGACTCCGCACTTCCTAAAGTCATGCCAGGCTTGGTATCCAGAGAAATCCTTGATTCGCCCAAAAATGCTGAGTGATCTTCCCAAGCATTTTCCCGTATGCGTAGGGTTCCACCCGAATTGGTCTACATTTCATTTCGTTCATTTTTCGTTGTTCCAAACGATTAATTCCTTATTCACAATAACTCAAATAAAATCACAATTTCGTTATGAATTCCGTTCTTTTTCTGGTCATCTCTGGAATGAGTGGTACCCTTTCGGGCACGAAAGGGGCTGTGGTGAGTGTGAAGTAACTCGTTCATTAAACTACGTTATCATGTTGTGCATAATATCTGAAGCGTCCCAACCTTCAAACTCCCAAAATAGCCCATTTGCGCCCACCTTCACTCCCAAATTCCCTACTGTCACAGTTTCCATCCAGTTTTGATGGAACTGTCACGTATGAACTGAATTGCATTTTTAAATTGAATTTAAAATTTTTGAAATCGTGACTGCGGATGGAGAAACAAGTTAGACGATTTTTAATGGTGGAAATAACTATTTGACCCGGGGAGCCAAGGACCACTTCGGCGTTTAGCGCTTGGTGGTAACTATGCGACCCTAACCCAAAAATTAGACTTCCATGGATTTTGACGTTTTTATAAATGCTTAAAGCAGAACCGATATTTTGGATTCTTTTTGGTTTATTATTTTCAATAATGAACCTTTGGAATCGAGCGTGAAAAAATAAGAAAATTTTAACCCCCTCAAAATTGTATAGTTTCCCTCTCTAGGTATACGTAGAATCCGGAAATGGAATTTAAAAAATTTCTTTCCGTTCGCCGTACATCACACGCCGTACTTCGCACTTTTCTTAGTTACCATTAACCATAATGAATGAAATTTGGTTTGTAGGTCCCGTTTTGGGGTCTAGTTCGTCCGCGAAGCTCGGCGTTACTGTCAGTCATCTCTAAGGGGTGAAAAATAGGGTTGAAATTTTCAGAAATCTCGTTTGCACCGAAAAGCTTCGTCAACATAATCGTGAATGAACCGTATAAATCCGGCCCATATTATTATCATTGCTAGGGAATACCTGATTATAATCACGGATGGCTGGATGAAGTCGAGTTGGTTGCTCTGTAATCATTTGAAGAATAATGGCTCTTTTGGATTTTGTCGATAGGTACTTTTGCAATTTGAAGAAACGTTATGCTTCATGAATAACAACAAAATTAATTATTGAATCCTGCGCGTTTTTATGAACCTGTAATTCCTTGGCCGGCCCCAGTACTCGATCTAGGGCTTTCTTAAGAGAGCTCGAGGAAGGATCAGAAGGACAATCTATACAGGTAAATTATTACACAACTATTTATTATTTCTTACACAACGGTTTATTATTTATCTTGCGCTTTATGAATAACAACAAATGACTAATTATTGAATCCTGCGCATGTTTATGGACTGTAATTTCCGGGCCGGCTCCAGTACTCGATTTAGGGCTTTCCTGGGGGGAGCTCAAGGGTAGGTACTGACCAAAGAAAACAGTGATCTACGCAGAAGGGGCATCTATACAGGTAAATAATAAACCGTTGTGTAATAATTTGCAGCATTTTGAATTTATACCTGTGGATTGAGTTGTACATTCCGTATGTTTCTAATGTGGGTAGATGAATGTTCACGTGAAATTTAATTTTTACTTTGCACATACTTGTCGCAAAACATGTTGATTTCATCAAGATCTTTGCAGTTATTCGAGGATATGTAGAGTCAAGTTTTGAACAACTTGCGCTGGGTCTACTTCTTTTGCGGAGGGGGTGGGGGATCTTGTTCAGTTCCCAAAGAAAGGTTCGTTAGCGAAAAAAAATGATAAATGAAAAACAGAAAGGATTCGGAATGATCGGTTGTTTGTAGGAATGATGTGTTGTTCCGCTCGAGAGCTCGAGTTTTCTTCAAGAATCGCAAATGTGACGGATTCGGATATCCGATTGTACGGAATAATGATGAGGGACGGACGGCGGACACTCTTTCATATTCGACCGCACTCTTCCACGCTCCCCATACACCTGATTGTGTGCAATGGCCGATTTCCCTCCTACAGCGTTGATTCTCGACTACAGAGATAACTCTTTAGAGCCTCCCACCTGTGCCACCATCCATCGTTTGTCAGCAACGGGTCGGCAGGGGATGCCTCGTTGGTCGCCTCGTTTTACTGGTTACTTATTGAAGTTTCGCCCTCATGATTTTACCCTTTCTGATTACTCCCAACTCCTGAATTAACTGTCCCCACGATTAACCCGTAACCCCCTCCCGGCCCGTAGAGGTAGCCTCTGTGGCTATTATCCCCACCCTACTCGCCTCTTTCATCCAATTTACCATCACGGCCATTTAGCCCATATCAGCTTCGCCCTCCTACGTGTAACAAGGAGAAAAACGTTCCCAGTTCTTACCTCTCCCTTAAATTGTTCTTTTGTCTTCTAACAACTTGAGGAAAACGCCCATCACCATACAGGTTTACTCGTTCAGAAACTCACCTTGCTAACTCGAAACTCAGTGAGCTCCTAATCCTTCTTCTCCCCTCGATTTTTACATGCATCTTGAACCTCTTTTTGGAGGGCCTCTTCTTGTTCTTGGCAATTTTCAACATTTTCTTGGGCATCCATCCTTCACTCATCCGCTCCACGTACCACAATCCTTATCAACTAGCCCTTTGTGATTTGGTGAAACATATTAATGTTTTCTCGAGAGCGAGCAGTACGCAACAAGTTACCTGACGATTTACTTCCGCATGTAAAACGGGGCTTGTAAAATGGAACGAGTGGACGGGAACCCCGCTCAAGTTTTAGAACAGATTGATAACTGTAGAAGTTACCTGTATTACGTAGGGTAATGCAGACCTCTGCCCGTTTGTGCACGTTGATCCGGCTGTAATAAATATTATAGACATGATTTTTTTTTCAAACTGCGTATTTGTTTGTTGACGTAAGGGAAGCTGAATAACGCAGACAAGTTTTTCCTTTCAACATTTGTCAATTTTGCGTTTTCAGGAAATGCTCGTTCCCTTCCTCACGAGATATTTTACGCGTGAAGATCACGCAGGGTCTTATTGAAATGTCTTGGAAATTCTTTTGGTGCGGGCAAAAACGTCAAAAACCTCCAATGCCATCAGAGCACTTTCCTCTGGCATTAAAAACAGGCAGTGGCGAGACTTATGCAGTTTCTCACTGTTCAAAGATGTTCAGGCCATACATACAAGTATTCTCCAAAGATGGCAGCAATGTAAATCATATGCAGGGACATTTCTTTTTGAGAGTTGCTTCTGCCCTTACTAATCCACCGACTTGACCACTGTTCGCTCGAAAAATGGAAAAAGCTTGCACAAGTTATCAAAAAGCCTACTGCATCTTTTACCACCTCTGGCAGAACAAAAACGTAAAAAACACAATTTTTGAAACCTGAAAAACCATGTGCCTGATGGCTGCCTCGCAAAACGATTTTTCAATATAACGCCTGTGTTATGTTCACTCGTTAGATATCCACCTACGTGAGGAAATTAACGAGCATTTCCTGAAAGCGCTATATATATAGCAAAATGAATACACGTTGAAAGAAAAAATTTGACTAATTGCGTAATTGAGCCTCCTTCACGTCAACGAAAAAAATTCTAAAGACAGAATATCTACCAAGTAATAATGCTTTTACACGATACCAAAAAGGGTCATACAATTTCTGTTAATTCAGATTCAAAATTAACGCTGCAACTTGAGGGCGGTACACGTGTGTCGTCAGATGAAGCTGTTCAGAGCAACGACTGTGTGGTAAGTCGTTGTCCTGAAGCTCATTTCTCTTAATTTCCTTTCGACACAGCGTGGTGTTGCTGTGTTCCATCGAGAGTGTTGTTGTAAAACCCTTGCAGTTTTCGCGTCCGAACGCTCCATCCGCAAAGTTTTGCTGGCGCAATTGTACGTCAGGCAAATCGTTTCGTGTGGGCGACCGCCCTTTACCTGTGCAGTTATTGACATTCATATCAATCCCTCACATCGAATCATCCGCCATTATTAGGTCAAGCTACGTGATAGGTCTTATTTCAAATGTTAGAATATCCAATCCCGTTTCAAGCACTAGAATATTGCGTTCATTCAAGATAAATTTATACTAGATGAATAATGAAGGTACTTATTAATATGAAACCTTGCTTGCTCTAAATTGGTTATTATTGTCTCCCTCCCTATTCAAGAATAAAAAATAATAATGTATAGGGTCTTAAGTTCATTATGTTCCCTTTCCTTCCGGCGCTGTAGAATCTCCTTGTATTACATCCCCTTCATTATTCAAGTTATAAATTCAAGCGGTGTTCCTCTGCACTCTCTTCCTTATTTTCACACATTTCTAAGATTCGTTTGAGAAGTTAGTCCGTTTTGCCTCGTTTGTCCATCTTTGTTGCTAATCAATCAACCGCTGTTTTTTTTTTTAATTTGTTCATGGATTAAAGATATTATTTGTAGTATTAAGTCCTGAAGTGGCATTAACTGGAGAGGAATTATAGAGTCCAATATTTGAAGATTACTTTTTTTGGTTCATCAATCTAAATAATGAACTTTGGAGTCGAGTGAAAGTATTGATATTGAAGAGAGTTGAAAGGAGATGAAAGTATAGAAAAATCCTTGCTAGATTGGTTTCATTAAAAGAGCATTTTTTGTTTTTACGAATCTAAATAGATTCCGATTTTTCGAGACCACCCAGAGCATTGCTCGATAATAAATGCTGAAACCGAGTTGAAATTGGTTGAACGAGAAAAATCGTTAACATGATTGTGAATCAACGATAATGCTCCAGTTTAACTTACATGCGTCTTGGTAAGTTTCACCGTGACACGTCTTCGATGATAGTAATCCATCATGCAGCTACATACATGGTGAACACCTCGCGGGAGGGAAATAGAATCTCGGAGTCGTCAATTCTGCTACCTTTCATCGATGTTAATTTCAGAAACCGCCCCTGGAACCTTTATATAAATTCAAATTCAAACTCTTGCTGGTTGAATGAACGCAGTTTCCTACCACCTTCAGTACTGTTCTGTTATTCAACCAAGTTGTCCTTTCCTGTGATATATGCTTATTCCCTATCCTCCTTCAGACGTCTCACATCACAGACACTGAATAATTTGACCTAGAAACCTCAATCAGCCCTACAGACCTTTCAGCGTCGTCTATATCCCTGTCTCCAGAAGGCATTACCTAAGCATTCAAGCTATGTAAACGACCTTATCCCTTTTTCGCCTGGGACAATAATAAATAAATAGAAAACTAGAAAGGACTTTGTTTCTATTATTTCCTCCAATCTTTCCTCAGTTAATTTTTCTCCGCATGCATTTGTCTCTATCGACCTAAATCAAAACCAACCTTACCTCCAGGGTTACAGAATCAGATCTTATTTTTGAAGATGTTATCCGAGGTACTAAATTTCTCACGAATAAATGGTCTGATACTGCTCAAATTTGCTAGATAGTTGGGGATGTAGCTTCTAGATGGTTTCCTATGAATTGCTCGGATTATTGGTGGCATTTAGTGCTTTCTTGGATTATTTCTCGATTTATTGATTTCCTTGGGAAGCAGGAGGGTAGGCACTGGCCACAGGAAACAGCAATCTACGCAGAAGGGGCACCTATACAGGGAAATAATAACTCGTTGTGTAATAGTGTGCATCTTTTTTTCCCATGCGATCTGCGCCGCACACTGGTTCAGAACCTTCTAAAAACGGCCAACCGTCGGAACAATTGGAATCAAATTTGAAGTCAGTTTTTGTCAAACAGCAGTATCCTGAGTTCAAAACATATTTTTCAATAAACTTTTCTTGCTAAATAAGGCTTGTCAACTGGTCTGCAAAAGTAGTGGTGGTAGTAGTGGCTTAATATGCAAATTTTCAGAAAAAAACCCTTTTTAGCTATTTTTCTTAAAAACATATTTTTGACCTCTAAAAACACAAAACCGCTGGTTCACGTTTGAACTCATTCTTTCTTTAATATCTTTAAAAATGGATCAAACTTGGGTTTTTAGAATGTTTCCAATGCCTATTTGCCTATTTAGTAACCAGAAAAAAATTAACCAGAAAAAATGAGGTTTCTCAAGTATGTACCAAGTGAATTTATAGAAGGAAACCATTTTTTTTAAACTACAAATAGGTATGGTTTCACAAATATAAACTATTTTTAGCGATGTACTTGCAACAATTTCAGCGATTTATTTTATCTTATTTAGCACATGTTGTATTCAACTATTGTAAAAGTGAATGAATACAATTATAGTAAAATAACATTTTTTGAACTTGAAAATTTAGGGGTTTCAGTCACTCCTGGACCACTGCGCGCCGCTCCTTGGACTCGTTTCACGCCCGGCGTTTGGAGTTGGAAAACTGCTTTAGAAGGTGACCCTGTTCCATGTCACTTTATTATATTGCACACGGTTTATTATTTTCCTTTATAGATGCCCTTCCTGCTCTAAATCGAGTACTGGAGCCGGCCCGGTTGGTTATGTGGGGTCCCTCATTGCTAACAGGAAGCGCATCCACGTCCATGTGGGAGAATTCATATTCGAACAAGCGCAACTTATACGTACAGTGAGATAAAATCCAACCCCACCTCCGGATATATCATGCGGTCCATAGCCGTCAAGATGGTTGGTAAGTACGAGCGTCGGAAGGGGGCGAGGGGGATCATTGAACGGGCGTCTGCGATGGGGTTTTCTGGCATGATAGCGTAATTTCCGCCGGACCCCGCGGGGAAGCGCGGCGGTCGGTAGAAGGACGTGTCGCGGATATTGAAAACGACTCCCACCAACGATGAAAGGCCCGAGCGGTGGCTGAGGAGTTCTTTAGGCAATAACTGGGGCAGCCGAAGGAAAAGGTGGAAGGCTCCTTGTTCGGAGCTCCCGTCGAAAGGAAATTGTGGAGGCGGTATCAGGGAAACATGAAGGAGGAGTGTTAGCGGTGGTATTCATGAGCCCAAAGCCCTTATCTCGGTGTAAACTTAGTTGAGTCTGCTGGATACCTTGGTGTAGGTAAGTTCCTGAACACTTTCCCCAAACCAGTCTATCTGTCCTTCTGTTCCCGGCGTTTCCTTTACTCCCGAATATCTGGCATATGGACAACATCCATGGAATTCATTATAAGTTCGAGGCATATATTGTGCGGTACACGGTAGTGGTGGGGAACTATCGATAGTTTTCTGCCTCGTCATTTCCTAGTACTTTCCTATCTATATCTACAACGGGGTATACCAGTGAGGAGAGTCTGGAGAATGTAGGCGGCGATGCCGCTTCCCAAAGAGTGCGCACGCGCCAGGACTTCAAGATTTTCCTCTCCACTTTTGGTTCTACTGATACTACACGTATAGGTCAGCAATAATCAGCGTGCTCCGCGATGCTGGCGCTAATCATTATCCACGAGATGAGTCGCTGTCACAACATATCATTGAATTTCACATTTTCTTCTTCTTTCCTTAAGTTCCGAATTAGACATCTAGGAAGGACCGTTAATGTTAATGCAAAGGCAAACGAACGTTGGAAAAATTACATAACTTACAATCTCTACAAGGCTGGATGTCGGACACATGTGTTATAGTTATGATAGAAGTCTTACTGGTCGTAATACTGAAGAATTAAGTCAACTTAAAAACTGTTCTTACATCATCCATAACAGGAAGAACTGTGAGTTCAAGAAGTGGAGAGGAATATCGTCCAGGTCCTGGCGTATGCGCACTCGTCAGGAAGCGGCAGCGCCACCTAAATCCTTCAAACTCCTATTCCAATGAGTCTAAAAACTCTGCATATTATTAAACAACGGTTTATTATTTACCTATATAGTTGCCCCTTCTGCGTAATCTCAATATCTACTTCGTGCTCCCCCCAGGAAAGCCCTATATCGAGTACTGGAGCCAGCCCGGGAATTACAGTTTGATAGAAATTCTCTGGATTCAGTCATTCAATCATTAATTATTTGTTGTTATTCATGAAGCATAGGGTTAAATAATAAACCGTTGTGTAATAATTTACCTCTGTAGATGCCTCTTCTGCGTAGATCAATCAATAATAAAAAAAATCAATGATTTATGTGGGCCGGATTCACACCGTATGATTCACGATCATGTTGACGAAGCTTCTCTGTGCAAACGAACGGCTGGTCGTACAATGCTCAAAAAATTCTTTAGTTCATGATCAGTTTAAAAACATTTAAAAAAACCATACCCTTCTATTGAAAGTTTTCGAGCGCGTTCTGAAAATTTCAACTCCTATTTTTCACCCGTTAGAGATGACTGACAGTAACGCCCAGCTTCGAGGACCATCTAGATCCCAAACGGGACCTACAAACCAAATTTCATTAATTTTGGTACGGCATACAGACAATTTTTTTAATTGCATTTTCGGAACGTTCCTTCACTTGACATCAGCGAAGCTTCGATTAAGGAATCCTTTTGTGCTATTGCTGCCTTGAAAATATTTGTATTTCTGAACGTTTTTCATGATGGCCTTATTCCAGGAGTACGAAGTTCAAGGAAGAGATAAGAGGCAACGAATAAGAACGCGACAGGAACCGCCATTTTTTGGCTTTTTGTGGTGACTTAAAAAAAAAAACTACAGGGTAAAAATAGAATAGTCTGTTTCTACGTAACTAACAAAACTGTGGAAACAGACTATTCTATTGTTACCCTGTAGTTTTTTGCTATGGATTTCCACTACTCCGCTAGTGATTTAAGTTATATTGGTGACTTTTTTTCGTTAAGGGAAGATTCTGAAGAGATTCAAGGAGCGTTCATAAAAATACGGGTCTAGAGTGTGGGAGGAGGTGATAGTTGTGTAATGTAAGGAAGGAAATGCGAAGTAAAAATATTGGATGTTGAAAAAGCGCGCTGGGTAGATACCTCAGTAGATCAAGGTTGTGATGCGATTTTCATGTTTGATGTGAGTTTGATACATAAGTGAGTTTGGGGGGCGTTAATCAAGAAAATCTCCGTGCGATTGATTACGGTGCAAGTCGATTTTCAATTTACAGCCTAACTTCCTCCACCCGCTAAACTCAAGAGTTATTGAGGAGGATGACTAGAAGGAGGAGGAGGGGGTCGCAACTCTGAGATCCTATCAGGAGTGGCAATAAAAACTTAGGAGTAGCGACTCCCCCTCCTCATCCACCGTGTGCCCCTAAGAGAAAGGGGATGGTTTTTGGAGGGGGAAAAAAATAAACCTCTCCCTCTCCCACTGCACGCTCAGTTATTGAAAACGGGCGAGGGCGGAGGCAGAACGTCCTGGTTGCGGTCTGGGGGGGGGGTAATTAAAGATCGTAATTGGCAGGTAGCGTCGCTCTAACGACTTGATAAACCAATTAGGAAGAAGAGGAGCGATGGAGGGGTTTCCTTCGGATTAGGTCTCCTCGCCGCTAAAAACAGACGGTATCGCAATAAGGGCGAGTGACGCGGGGGGGGGGGGGGGGGGAGCTGAAGGCTGTCACGGAACGACAGCTCACAACCGACTGTATTCAGAAACGTTAAGTCCGAGCCCTCGTCTCATCACATACCGACGCTGAGAACAAGTTCATGTAAGATTTTCAATATGAACGTCAAAATAATAATAAATAATTATATATTATATAGGTTTTCCAAGTCAAATTAGGAGTTTTCCAGACCAAATTCATGCTTTTCCAAGCCAGATTAGGAATTCTCTAAACCAAAATAGCGATTTTCCAAACCAAATTCATGCTTTTCCAAGCAAAACTAGGAATTTTCCCATCCAAATTCATGCTTTTCCAAGCCAGACTAGCAGGGGCGTTGCGTCCATCAGGCCAGTTGGGCTACTGCCCCGACATCCAAAAACACCAGGAGTAAAAAAAAACACCATTGTTCAATTGGCATTTGAATTTCCCTCCGTACACTGTATTTTTCACAAAGTTCAACAGTGACTCGCAAGATTTCTCTGGCTATAGAATGGAAATTCCATGGATATTCAGTATTCTAGTAGAGCATCCATGTGGGCTCCATAGACCAAGCATGTTATCGGAATAAAGCGACAGTAATCGATGTCCTGCAATTGAAATCGAAACCTAGGCTCCTGAAACTGGTAAGCAGTTCCCGGGACCTATAGTTTTCCCATGGCAACTGAGAAAAGTGGCCTATCCGCGCATGCTCAGTCGAGTAAAAATGTTGTTCGCCACGCCCACTTTGGGCCCTGTACCCAAAATCTCGTTCGTTTTCACAATCGATTCGATCCCTTCGATTCAATTTGTCTTCTCGATACGAGGTGCTTCTTCGTCTCGTGAGTTATATTCGCTTTCTCTGTTGAGTCAGTTTTTAATTTTTTGCGTCAAATTGTGTGCGTTTTGCGTTCGGTCCGGTTCTGATGACAGATTTCTATCGTGGTACATATGTGCATTTTGTTCTATTTCCTATTTGTGGTCTTGTGGATTGATCGGCGTCCTGACACACAGATAACTACCTGGCTTCAAGTCAATAGCTTCTCCATTCAAGTAGGTACCGGCCGACGGGCCGTTGTTTTGTTATAATTATGTTAGTACCTACTGCATTTTTATAGTACATGAATTCGGTGGGTAATTTGCAGTAGAAATTGTGGAAATTTTTGTACGACGATAGAGTGTTGATTAAAAGAGATAAGCTTTGCTGAATATCATTCAGTCAAAAATAAGGGAAGGGTGTTGTTGTTGCCTTAGGGTATTTTGTAGACAAATCTGTTGGTTTTGTGTTCTGGTTTGATGCACCACCGTATTCAGAGCCCACCGCTACTGCAAACTAGGATTTGAAACCAAATTCTGGCTTTTCCAAGCCAAATTAAGGCTTATCCAAACCAAATTAGGAATTTGCAGTTTAGGATTTTTCCGTTTCAAATTAGGAAATGTTTCTCCGTTTGGCTGGCTGTCTTTCTGTCTCCGTAACAATCCGCAGTTTTGTCCACCGGAATTCGCGTTTTATGTTGGGGTGGCTATCCTATTCGATGTAGAGGCCGTAGGTAGCGAATGCCGTAGACGGGTATCACAACAAGCTATCCGTCCACTCGTATCCCTTTGGAATTTCCGGTCGAAATTGCGGACTGTTGCGTGAGAGAGCCAACCGGAGAAACACTGCAGATCACTTAGTTCATGGAAATTTTGCTAATCTGAAATGGAAAAATTCTAAACTGGAAATGGGAAATACTTAATTTGGTTTGTAAAAATCCTAATTCCGTTTGGAAAACTTATAAATTCAACAGTTATTGAATTTTACAACAAATTTAGGTTTTTCCTCCAGTTACCAATGCAGGTGGTTAGTTTTTAAATAGCGAATTGAAAAAGGATATCTATAAAACTAAAGAGTAAAAAATAATTTTTATTCTGAACAAACGTAATTAATTCAGAGTAGCCCAACGGCCTTATCAGGTTGAATTAACCGGTTCCCGTTAGATCACCGAAGTTAAGATACCTCGAGCGTGGTTATACTTGCGATGGGTGGCCACCGTGACACGTGGTGACACGTCCAAATATGGCCCATGTCCCCATGTAGCTGTTGGGGGAAACCCTCTCCACTCAAATGGGTGAGGCGATGAGTAGCCAAGTAAAGATCGAAATGATCAGATCGAATTCTGATCCTCTCATTGGAGGGCAGCTGATCACGTCCACGACGCTGGCAGGGCAGTCGGGCGAAAAGCCCCAGCCTGAAATGGCTGTTACTTTACATAATTAATTCAAAGTCGATGGTACAACAAACTTTTTGAAGTCGGCGCCAAATTTCAACTGCATAAAAACAAAAAAAAACCAAGGGGTACACTATGAAGAATGTGCGGTTTTTATTTAAAATTTGGCGCCGGTTTCACACATATTATTTTATTGATTTGGAACAAACTACGTTCTTTGGTTTAAATCCGTATTTTTTGTGTGAGAAAATTCATTTTTGTTTTGCTTTTTAGTGCTATCAACAGATATTTGTTTTAAAAATAGTTGGAAAGGTGTTTATTTAGTTCTTGGCTACGAGATAAAAGATCATTCAAAATTCCACCTAAGTGTTCGTAATGGCAAACGAAAGGATGACTCCGAAAATGGGGTATTTTCAAGAAAGAAAATGGGCCAATGTTGAGCTTATGTGGGTTAAAAAAAACTGCAGCCTGGTGAAAATGGCTAAAAATTGATATAAATTGAGCAAAATTTGTAGGTATAGATAGCGATTTGAGATAGGTAGAAAAAGACTATTTGCATATTATTTAAAAATTTATCTGGAAATTTCACTTGATTTTTGATTTTTATTAAAACTATTAGGATTTTTACAGGTAGGTAGATATTTACAAAAAATTCTTCGAAACAGCTGTTCAAAAGTGGGTCAAATTTGATTTTTCATGGGTCGATGATAGGTCATACTTGGTAGACATTGTGTGAAAACCACCAAAACTCGCATGCGTATCACTGAAATCGTTATAGGATGGTCTTCGAAAATTTATTCTTAATGGTCATGCCGCATAACTGGAACATTTTTCAACCCCTGAAACAAGCGTAGGGCAAAATCATGGGAAAGAAGTTGCCCTCTGAAAAAGAACGATTGTTGTTAGGTAAGGACGTCGTGACGTAATGTGGTGGGAGGGGAGGGGGGCACTAGACGTCAAGTAAAAAGCCTTGCCGGTTTTTTTTTTTTTTTTTTTTTTTGCAAACATCCTATACAACTCCTCAGGTTCTCAGTTCTTAATGCGCATAATGGAACCATTTATAGCCGCGTTATCCCCGACAGAAAGAAGACCGGAAGAGAAAGAGAAATCCGGGTAAATTTTTTTCCACCCCTTCCCAACCCATTCCCGTCCTTTTTTCCTCTTTTCTCCCTCCTCCCATTCCCTTATTTCTCTCCTTTCTTTTTATTATGCTCGCTCCCCTTCAAACGAGAGTGAGAACAAGGGAAAAATTACATCCTGCATCGCGGAAAATAAACAGAGTTGCTGGCAGAAGGTTTTGCGCTGAAAAGTCCCGCTGGAGAGTTTCGCCGTAATATTGTTCGTTAATGCACTGCCCTAAAAATACAAACGTGAGCGGTCACTCTTGAAAATATTACGTTATTTTGGTATTTTTTATTATTTTTATGTCTGTGCAGGAAACAGCAGGTGTGGTTTTATTTTTCGGTAGCTGGACGACCCGTGCGTTGCACACTGACGAAAAGGGTTTCAAAGAAAAACGGAGTTGTTGAAAAATAGTCTTATTTCCACTAATACACGAAAAAACGTGAAAAATACACTGTTATACCGGTTTCGGTGATCAAACCATCGTCAGTAACAAATAATAACTGAATGCACATTAAGAGAAGATGACCTTATAAATAGTCAAAAAGTGAAATGTGGTCGATAGGGATTGGTTGTGAAAAAGAATGGAGAATGGAACAAAGGAAGGAGGCTCTGATTGGCCCTGGAAGAGAATGACAAAAAGTGAAAGGAACGTAAGAAGAAAAGGGGGGGGGGGGGGGGAGATAACTATTAAAAGTATAGCGGAGAGTAATGGCTATGGGAGAGATCTCATTGAAATACAATATGGAATAGCGTTCTAAGAAAAAAGATTAGGGAAGGAGTTTCAAACCTAGTTAGGGAAGCTACGACTGAGGAGAAGATTCGGATCTATACACCGTATTACGGAAAAATTTCGGATAAAATTGGGTTCAAAGTAGGACTTAACTAAAAATAATCTCAGATCTTCATTACGTTCAGTTAAAGATAAAATTAATGTTCAAGATAGAAGTGGTGTTTACAATAGGAAGTGGGGTTTATGATAGGAAGTTCAGAGAAAGAATAAAGGAAAATGAAAAAAGATTTCAGTGGAATTAGGGCCTTTGCACGTCACTTGACTGAATCCAGTCATAGCTAAAATTTGTATCTTACAGACAGACTGTTTGTTGAATATCTTCATTTCTGTCCAAAGAGGAGCATGCATGTTGGATATACTTGATAATTTCAAAATTATTAGGAGTGATAGGTCGGGTAAGTCTTTGAATGCAATTCATGCAATATGCAATTCATTTCTGAGCTCTTTCCGCCCTGTCCATCTCACTGGTCTGGATACGCTTTGAAAGGAAACGCTGGGAGCGCCCAGCCCCACTCCAGATGAGCTACGGACAGTAGCCGGAATGGGTCAATAAAAACACCAAAAATCCCTCAGTGCATCAGCAGCATAGTGAAAAGGATAGTAAGAGAGTATAGCAGCCGATCTCACTTCTTATCTACTAAGTAGTGCGTTGGAGAGGATATATTATACTCACCTAAAAAGTATGGCTCCAAAAGAACGTCAAGGTCTTTTAAAAAATTTTAAGCATGTCATTTCACCTTATTTCATGGGGCCCTGAATGACATTTACGGCATTTTTATGAAATGTTTCTGTCAATGAATTCGTCAACCAAAGCGTTCAATACGTCCACCTAACGAACTGGTGTTTCAACTAGCGTTATAAATGTAGTTTATCAATTACCCCACATTCCCCAATCCGTCCAAGATATCGATCACCACCATAGAATAAGGGCATAATAAAAGTATGGAATTCCATTCTCCATTATCTTGGGGACGTAACTGTCCCGGAGTAGTTAAAAATCGTCTGTCCTCAAGGCGCTAAAGAAGTTAGTAAACCAAACCTCCCTTACAACGGCCTATGATTTCTGTTTGCTCACATCCCTTATCAAGCGAGGCGGTAGCCGAGCGATGCCAAGCATGAACCCGCGCCCGGCTGCGCGAATAACTGAACGAAGAATCGGGCTAACTTTGGCCCCCTCCCGGGCCTTCCCCGTTATTTCTATATTTTATTCGCGCGTATATATTTTGTGGGGCAAACACCCTGAGTCGCCTGACACCAAACTCGAAGCGGTAGGTGTTTCGAAAACCTGCGAAAAATAGGGCTCAAAATACGTGTTTGGTGACTTTCTTCCCATTTTTTTCCCACCCATTCTTTGTCACGCCACTTCAACCCTTTTACCTCGACCGATGTTTATGAAATTTGATATGTAGATCAGGTTTGGCGTGGTGAAGTGCCTTTTGGGAGTTTTAACCGTTTTCGCGGAAGCAAAGGGGGGGTTCCGGGGGATGGGGGCTTGTTTGTTCCACCCATTCTTGTCACGCCACTTATATACCCTCTTCCCTAGACCGATCTTTATGAAATTTAGTACCGATCCAAATCATGTTAATGCGTGAAGTGATTTTGGGTGTTTCCATCAAAACGAAAATTAAAAACTGTAACGCCGAAGTGACATGGCGAATAACGGGAGGTCTACCCTTTCCAATGTGAAGTGTCAAGCATTTTTAGCAATGCTTGTGTGAGAATATCGTCGTTGCACCACATTCATTCAGGCTTCGGATATTGTTGCGCCACATTGATTTCAGCTTCGAAACTTACTTGCGACCTTTCAAAATTTGTGATATCTCCTAAAAAAAACACTCCCTGTAAAAAAAGATGCCAAGCTACAAAAGGTGTGATATCCAGGTTGTGCCAAGCACTGTGCCTAATAATCTTCCGTCCACATCCGACAGTTCATTTTCGACGTTAATTTTGAGGTATAGACTAGACTTAGCTAACAGGGTGAGGAGTGAGTTAATCTTTAGGAAGTGTGCTGCTTGGCCGGTCTAGTTACTGATCTATTCAGTTCCTAGACGAAGGATTCGAAGCCATCAAAATTAATTATTCAAATTCTAAGTGCCTACTAATCTTCCGTCCACATCCGACAGTTCATTTTCGACGTTAATTTTGAGGTGAGGAGTGAGTTAATCTTTAGGAAGTGTGCTGCTTGTCTGTCTACGACATATCAGGCACATAGCATGTGAATCATTAATTTTGATGGCTTCGAATCCTTCGTCTAGGAACTGAATAGATCAGTAACTAGACCGGCCAAGCAGCACACTTCCTAAAGATTAACTCACTCCTCACCCTGTTAGCTAAGTCTAGTCTATACCTCAAAATTAACGTCGAAAATGAACTGTCGGATGTGGACGGAAGATTATTAGGCACAGTGCTTGGCACAAGCTGGATATCACACCTTTTGTAGCTTGGCATCTTTTTTTACAGGGAGTTTTTTTTTAGGAGATATTATGTACTTATGGATCAGCTATCGCAAGAAAATCACGTAGGTGTCACATTGTGTATTACGTTGCTACGAAGGTTGCTGAACATTTGTACAGATCGCTGAGTGAGAAATTATCCCCGTGTTTTGAAGCGTTTCATGAGAAGGTGGTTATAAATATAGCACGTGATTACACCTAACATCCCTCCAACGTCATCTCACACCTAAGAGGGAGCGAACCGAGAAACCCCGCAGATGAAACTCCTAATTTCTCCGCGTAGCCCGGCTAACTCATTTTTCTTCCCAAAAAGTACTACAATGGAAATGGCACAACTTTCTCCAATCATTTTCAATTCAATTCCATTCAATTTTTTTATTCAACAAATACTTTATACAACAAATATAATGATTTTTAGAGAGTCTATATACATATAATACATGATCTAAACTTATGTTGGTTTATGAGCCTAAGGTCAATGACCCGTCCAGGCTCGTCTCTTCCATCACTATTTATTACTGCGTATGTATGTACCAGCAGTTTCCTTGAAAAAACACACCGTAAGTGTTTGGAGAATGAGTTACATTGATCAAGAACCAACAGTATTTACAGGTTATTCCTAAGTAGTTAGTAAATACACTTAATGCTACAAAGGCTGATTTGTATTTTTATCCTAATTTAAACTTATTTATAACAACACTTTCGTTATTTTCAAGCTCAAAATATTCTAGAACTAGTTTTTTAAATTTTCCTGTTGATGTCGAAGTCCTGGTTAGGAGCGGTAACTGTTCAAATAGGGCTGGAGCTAGCCATGGAAATTGTCGAGTGTAGAAATCATTATGTGCCTGTGGTATCTGGAGGACATACCTAGTTGGCATTTGTTCGCGTCGGTCTAATCACCGCTTGCTTAGTAAATAAATGCAGGTGTTTATGCACATATAAAACAGTTCTGTGAATACAAGCCATTCTGGGAGTGAGAACACCAAAGTATTTGTATAGGTAACTAAAATTTTGTTGCCTATTATGTAACAATCTTTTCTTTTTTCGCTCTCTGCAAACAGCACTGAGTGTTTACAATACGGCAATCGGAACGTATAGGATAAAATAATTCCTCTTTTGGACAAGAGGAATTATGGAAATGATTCCTATTTTGGTTTATAATTTTCTGTAATGAACCATTGGAATCGAGCATGGAAAAAAAATATATATAACCCCCTCCCCTCAAAATTAGATGGTTTCCGTTTCAAGGTATGTAAAATCCGAAAGTGGAATAAAAAATTGTCTGTCATCCGCCAAGTTCGCACTTTTCTTAGTTACCATGAACTAAAATTAACAGAATTTTGTTTATAATATAGGCCCCATTTGGGGTCCAGTTGGTCCGCGAGGCTCGGAGTTACTATCATTCATCTCTAAGGGGTGAAAAATAGGAGTTACATTTTCAGAACGCCGAAGCCGAAAACTTTCAATAGAAGCGTATGGTTTTTTTTTTTTTTTTTTGTTACGTTTTTAAATATTGGTCTCGAAACTAAAAAATTTTTTGAGACCACCCGGAGCATTGTACGACCAGCCGTTCTTTTGCACCGAAAAGCTTCGTCAGCATAATCATGAATGAAACGGTATGAATCTCATTGCTAGGGATCACCTGATTATAACCACGGATGGCGGTATGAAGTCGAGATGGTCGTTCTGTGACATTACTTCATTTTGTTGATAGGTAGGTAATTTTGTAACTTGAACAAACGTTATGCTTCATGAATAACAACAAATAATTAATTATTAAATTATTGAATTATTGAAAACCGCGCATGTTTATGAAGCTGTAATTCCCGGGCTGGCTCCGCTCCACCAGTACTCGATTTAGGGCTTTCCTGAGGGGAGCACTAGGGTACCTGTTGACCACCGAAAACAGTGATCTACGGAGAAGAGGCAGCTAGGTATATAGGTAAGTAGTAAACCGTTGTTTAATAATTTGCAGTTTTTTCTTTTAATCACAACTTTATGGATTTTTTTGCATGCGCGCATACGAAAAAAGTGCTAGGTTTTCCTACGTTTTTAGTCAATTCAGAGAGAAACGGATAAAGAGAAAATTTCGACCCATCACTCGGTTTTTTCTTTTTTTTTCTCCATGTGTCCACAGAGTGCGTATTAGAACCGCGATTTTAGTTTTTTTTTGCGTACTTACCTATCTCAGTTCCCCAAGAAAACAATGCTAGCTCGGAACAAGAAGTAACGATTCTACGGACACGTAAGGAAGAGCCTTCTTGATGTTGGATAGGCTATCCTACAATGTTTGCCTGTATTCCGTGACACGCGAAACCCCTGCATGAAAATACCGTCGATATTATAAAATATAATAGGTAGGTAATACGGTGGCCGTGAGGTGTTTATATCGGATAGTCCAGGCGGAAAACGATTGTGAAATTTGAATTTCTGAGTTCCCGCTAGAAATATCAGGTAAATTGCCGAGTAGTTCAACTCAAATCCCGCTTAGAGCGCTACCGCATCACTTTTCAAACTATGTACAGAACTGCAGTGGTCGGATGGATAGAGCCGTAAATTCATAAATAAATTTTAAAAACTCGTCCTCAAAATCAAACCGAAGGGAGGTTCGCGGAAGGTCACAGTAAAGGTTCTTGAAGGTTGCCAGGAACGTTTGCCGTTTCTAATATTGGTTGTTAGCAGCATTGAGAACCTTCGCTCCGCCTTTTTGGGCAAACAGTCAGTCAATAGACCTGATACGTCGTTTTTCACTGCATTTTTACTTTCCATCTCCCTGATGTAAAAACTAACGCTAATTTTGAAAACGGGCTTCAAACTACCATTTTTTCCAAGAGTTCTGAATAATTTTTTCCAACAAAAAAGTTGAAGAGAATTCCTCATTACTCAGTCCATATTGTTCTCGTCGTCCCATGCACAGGATGATCAATATTGGTGCAGCTTGAAATTACGTAGGTAATAGGTAGCTCTTCACTGCTTCTCTTCCCGTTATTGGTCATGTTCGGCCTCAATTAGACCCGATAACGCTCCAGGTCCTCCTGTCCAAGGTGAGTTATGAATTGGATCGTTCCCCACGCCATCAGAAGGAGGATTCATATCGGGGAATGCACGCCGATACCACCTCGGCGTGGACGAAGCCGACTATGGCTCATTTTGCTGTAGTTATCGCAGTTAATGTTGATCACCATAAGCCCTTAGTGGTGAGTAGGCACGTGCTAAATGGAAATTCTTCTGGGAATGATGAACACAAAGAATGAAAAAACAAAGAAAATTATGAGATTTTGATTCCAGGAGGAGCATGTTGACTCTGATGGACTATCATACAGACAGTAGGGCAAATGCCGATTAAATGGAACCAAAGAGCAGTTGACTGAAAAGTTAGGCTTAAATGCAATACCAGCTCTTCTTCCCACTTGCACAATAACATGGTCTGTTAATTTTTGTGATACACAGGGTTCCCCACCCCCCAAATATCAATTCGTACTCCAAATTAATAGTTCGTGGCCCGCGCTTTGGCTCTGCCGAGAGACCCCGCCGCGTCGTGGCACCAGTACGATAAATCTACAGCAAATTCTTACAGCCCAAAGAGTAGACCTTCGAAATTTGAAAGCTACGAAATAATATCATTTAAGATTATTGAGCGAGTTCTGATGTTCTATAACGAGTGATGTCTCATTGAGTGAACTCTGTAGAGTAGATCGAACGAATGTCTTCTTAAAATTTCAAGATGTAAGGCCAACATTTTTACGCGAAAGCGTTTTTATTTCAATTTTGTGGCGCCATTCACGGCGACGAGTTCACATATAACCAACATTTAGTGTTTTGATCTGTGGCTCTTTCGATTTTGGGTAAACAGACGTTTTACAATCTTGTACAGGTCTTGTACAGGACGCAAAAGAGTCGAATTCACTTTTATTTAATATGCCTACTCCATTGTTACTGCCTTTCGGGTTAAGTAACCCTCATGTGGCCCGCATGGCCGCGGTAGCCAATCGCCCAACCAAGGACATAATCATGTAACGTAGGATATAAGAACCTATTCAATTTGGTGAGAGTGAATGAATGAATGAAGGAACAAAATAATGCATTTTGAACTTTGAGCTCTTGTTCATTACACGGAGAATCGATACAGTACCTGCGATTATAAATATAGGTAACTTTGAACATTGCCATAAAATTACTCAATTCTTACACAAAATTATGAGCATATAGGTCTTCCTCAAAATAAACTACGGCCCACATTTAATTATTCGGTCATCTTACACTTATCACATTAATAGTTAATAACAAAAAATATTATCAAACTCCTACACCATCTTGGTAGCCTCATACCTCATTCCAAATTATTTCTACATGTTCCAAATATTTAATATACCTAAATTTCTATCAGATCAAATATAAAATTGAAACTTATTTAAATTTATAATACTCATACCATTAAAGAAATTGTAGTAATCACAAAGGTACAGCGAACATCACTTCCCCAGGATCCAATAAAACAAAAAGCCCGAAGTTTCGCACCTGAAGAATATAATTATAAATTTTAGCTGCCCTTTGGGAGTCGACGCTATGCAGCAACTCCAAATGATAGCATCTTCGCTCAGATATCTGGCTTCCGGAATATAGCACACTCTTGAACATTCATAATTGGGCGCACACCAATCACATAATATTAACATTCCTCTGATGAAATGTTGCACAATGAAAAGTCTGTTTAGGTCTACGGTGAATGTAGATTTCTTGGTTTTGCCCCCACGTCTATTATTTTCTGGATGCTAGCAGTTGTGCCAGCACTTTTTTGAAAGTGTTAATTTGATTTTCAGAATTCCTGGACTATGCAAAGAATCAAATCGGTAGTTTCGTATTTACAAACTTCTGCGAATAATAACATGGTCGTGATGGGCTACAACGTTTTTTGGAGTTCAGCGATGAAAAGACCCTATCAATAGCTGAACCATGCAAAGAAGAAAGTTGGCTTTCAAAAAAATGCGGAAGGAAAAGTGGGAGTTGTGAGTGATGTTGTTGAAGAAGTAGAAATAAAAACTACCAATGATTGGCAGCCGTGTTGCTAGGGGACGTGGAGCTGTCAATCAATTTGAACCGTTTTACGTGGGAAGAACCTTCCGCCACACGATCTCATCAGGGAAACGGAGGGTGAATGGTGATGTTTGGGCGAGAGAAGAGCTACCCCCTGAATATTCAAATGTTTCGCAACAGAGCGGTCGAAACTGTTGGATCTCGGCTAGTCCTTGGGTTGGGCGAGATCCTGGTTGAGGTGGGTTGAAGCGCATCAAACATCCCACCGCGCTTCATTAATTCCTGTTCCTTACTGTTTCCTCTCTTTCATAAAATAATTTTTCATGTTTCACTCGGAGAATTTCCGTTTTCAAGACGCCTCTTATTGCCGAACGTCAGTGAGTATGTCCATACCGTGAAAGGTGACCGTCGTAAAAATCTGAAATTTTGGCTGTATACTCCTTGGGCCCCCAGAATTTTCTGAATAGTTTTTAGTGTCCCAACGACGCCAAAGAGGCGCCACGGTGCCGGAAGTGACCGGAAGGTCTTTTGACTTCAGAATTTCAGGATACGTACTGTCAGGTATCCTTCTAGGAATCGAGTCGACCAATTTCCAACAAAAAGTTCCTATTTGCATTTCTTTAACCCCTTGTTCTCGTGAGTTTTTTTTTTTTTTGGTTTATTATTCTCTGAATAATACACCTATGTAATCGCTCAGCAAAAAATTTTTATAACCCCCCCTCAAACTTTTTTCTTTTCCGTTTCAAGGTGCGTAGATTCAAAAAATGCAATGTCCGTCCGCCGTCCGCCGTATCACGTGTACAGGCTTCATTTTCGGTCTAAAAAAGTCGTTCTTTCGCACACAGGCTCCATTTGGGCCCTAGTTGTGTCCCAAAACTTTTCAGCCGGATCGGAATATACCCAGGGGTGTTATGAGTGAAAATGTGTGTAAAAATAGGTACTTTTTGCGTTTTAGCAACATGTTGGTAACATGAGCTTTTGAGGTATCGTTTTCCATGTTTTTGGGGACGAGAAGATCGAATATGAGGTCGATTTTGGCCAAGGAGTGGAAAATTGAGGTTGTACCAGATGTTCAGCTCCCAAAATTGATTTTTTATGAGGCAAAAACCTGCGAAATCGTCTGAAATCACCATCAATTTGTAGAATAGCACTAGGAAAAGTTTCAACACGTAGATCAAGACGATTAATTGGCACTACCAATGATCATGGATAATTTGAAAAAAAAAAAAAAGATCGTACCTACCTAATTTGTGTTTTGGGGGCCAAAATTGGTGGAAACCATCAGAAACAGCTATTTTAATTATTTCACATGAAACAAACAATAAATGTACAGCCAACATTTCTGTAGAATAATAAACCCCATGTGACAAGGACTTTGCAGCGTTTTTTCTTTTCCGTTTCAAGGTGTGTAGATTCCAAAAATGCAATGTCCGTCCGCCGTATCACGTCTACAGGCTTCATTTTCGGTCTAAAAAAATCGTTCTTTCGCACACATGCTCCATTTGGGCCCTAGTTGTGTCCCGAAACTTTTCAGCCCGATCGGAATATATCCAGGGGAGTTATGAGTGAAAATGTGAATAAAAATAGGTACTTTTTGTGTTTTAGTAACATGTTAGTAAAATGAGCTTTTGAGGTATAGTATTCCATGTTTTTGGGGACGAGAAGACCGAATATGAAGTCGATTTTGACCAAGGAGTGGAAAATTGAGGTTGCACCAGATGTTCAGCTTCCAAAATTGATTTTTTATGAGTCAAAAACCTGCGAAATCGTCTGAAATCACCATCAATTTGTATAATAACACAAGAAAAAGTGTCAACACGTAGATCAAGAGAATTAAATGGTACAATCAATGATCAAGGGTAATTTGAAGAAAAAAAAACGCTGCAAAGTCCTTGTCACATGGGGTTTATTATTCTACAGAAATGTTGGCTGTACATTTATTGTTTGTTTCATGTGAAATAATTGAAATAGCTATTTCTGATGGTTTCCACCAATTTTGGCCCCCAAAACACAAATTAGGTAGGTACGATCTTTTTTTTTTTTTTTCAAATTAACTTTGATCATTGGTAGTGCCATTTAATCGTCTTGATCCACGTGTTGACACTTTTTCTAGTGTTATTCTACAAACTGATGGTGATTTCAGACGATTTCGCAGGTTTTTGACTCATACAAAATCAATTTTGGGAGCTGAACATCTGGTACAACCTCAATTTTCCACTCCTTGGCCAAAATCGACCTCATATTCGATCTTCTCGTCCCCAAAAACATGGAAAACGATACCTCAAAAGCTCATGTTACCAACATGTTGCTAAAACGCAAAAAGTACCTATTTTTACACACATTTTCACTCACAACACCCCTGGGAATATTCCGATCGGGCTGAAAAGTTTCGGGACACAACTAGGGCCCAAATGGAGCATGTGTGCGAAAGAACGACTTTTTTAGACCGAAAATGAAGCCTGTACACGTGATACGGCGGACGGCGGACGGACATTGCATTTTGGTTTATATTATTCTGTGAATAATACACCTATGTATTCGCTCAGCAAAAAATTTTTATAACACCCCCTCAAACTTTTTTCTTTTCCGTTTCAAGGTGCGTAGATTCAAAAAATGCAATGTCCGTCCGCCGTCCGCCGTACGCCGTATCACGTGTACAGGCTTCATTTTCGGTCTAAAAAAGTCGTTCTTTCGCACACATGCTCCATTTGGGCCCTAGTTGTGTCCCGAAACTTTTCAGCCCGATCGGAATATACCCAGGGGTGTTATGAGTGAAAATGTGTATAAAAATAGGTACTTTTTGCGTTTTAACAACATGGTTGTAACATGAGCTTTTGAGGTATCTTTTTCCATGTTTTTGAGGACGAGAAGACCGAATATGAAGTGGATTTTGACCAAAGACGCGGAAATTGAGGTTTTACCAAAGGTTCAGCTCCCAAAATTGGTTTTTTATGAGTCAGAAACCTGGAAAACTGTCTGAAATCACCATCAATTTGTACAATAACATTGGAAAAAGTGTAAACAGGTGAATCAAGACCATTAAATGCCACTACCAATGATCAAGGATGATCTTTTAAAAAAAACAAAAAACGTACCTATTTCATGTTTTGGGGGCCAAAATTGGTGGAAATCATCAGAAATAGCTATTTCAATCATTCCACATGAAAGAAACAATACATTTAACAGGCAACAAAAATCTCTAGAACTCCAATAGAATAATAAACCCATGTGACAAGGACTTTGCAGCGTTTTTTGAATCTACGCACCTTGAAACGGAAAAGAAAAAAGTTTGAGGGGGGGTTATAAACATTTTTTGCTGAGCGATTACATAGGTGTATTATTCAGAGAATAATAAACCAAAAGGATCGTAGTACCTAATTCAAGTTCTGGGGGCCAAAATTTGTGGAAACCACCAGAAATAGCCATTTCAATTAATTTACATGAAAGAAACAATAAATAAACAGCCGGCATTTCTGTAGACCAATAAAATAGTAGAATAATAAACCCATGTGACAAGGACTTTGCAGCGTTTTTGGAATCTACGCACCTTGAAACGGAAAAGAAAAAATTTTGAGGGGGTGTTATAAAAGTTTTTTGCTGAGCGAATACATAGGTGTATTATTCACAGAATAATAAACCAAAATGGGTGTAAAAATAGGGTATTTGGTGTTCTAGTAAAATGAGCTTTTGAGGTGTATTTTTCCATGTTTTTTAGGGCGAGAAGACCGAATATGAAGTCGATTTTGACCAAAGAATGAAGAATTGTGGTTGTAACGAATTTTCAGCTCTCAAAATTCATTTTTTTATGAGTCAAAAACCTGGGAAATGGTCTGAAATCGCATAAACTTGTATAATAACACTAGAAATAGTATCAACAGGTGAATCAAGACAGTCAAGTGGCACCATCAATGATCAAAGATAATTTGTCAAAAATCCTAGCCTAATTCGTGTTTTTGGAGGGCCAAAATTGTGGAAACCATCAAAAACAGCCATTCCAATAATTGCACATGAATTAAACAATAAATGAACAGCCAAAATTTCTGTCGGTATGTCCAGTAGAATAATAAATCCATGTGACAAGGACTTGGCAGCGTTTTTTTTTTTTTGTTACTTCTAAGATTTTTCTGTGTTTTAGACTGTATACCCTTAAAATGACAATAACTCTCTTAAATTCAAAGTAATATTTAAAAAACGCTGCAAATCCCTGCACAACGGTTTATTATTTTACCCTTCCGTTACAGATCACAGCTCTATGTATAGATAACCCGTCTATATAATTTATGATATGTACTATTCTATACATATAATGTAGGTCGCAGACCCTCCGTAGGTTAGTACCTAACCCCGTACACGTTACTAGGTACCTACCTAAATCACGAGTTAAATGTTGCTAAAATAATTCTGCCGATGACAAACAGTACCTAACAAAAAGAAACACACATAATGAAGTTCTGAAAAGAAATTGTTGATGAGGAGTGAAAAAAGTTGCGAAAGTACCTACCAACAAACTCCAGCCACTTCTACGTAGATGGTACAATGAACCGTTGTGTAATAATTTACCGTTGAGTAATGATTTACCGTAGTAATAATTTACCCATCAATAATACTTCAACGTTTGTTCAAGTTTCACTACCTACCAACAAACTCCAAAAGAGCCATCATTTTTCAAATGAAATAATATCACAGAACAACCAACTCGACTTCACACTCCGCCAATATAATCAGGTGATCCCTAGCAATGATTTCATCTCCGCCAAATTTCCTATTGTGGGCGCGTCTCTGGTTACGAGATTTGGTTTGAATTGTATACAATTTCATTCACACTGGAGTCGAAAATGCCTGTCGGTGCAAACTTCGGGGCCTTACTGTGAACGAACGGCTGGACGTACGACGCTCCGGATGGTCTTAAAAAACTCGCAAGTTCAAGAACTATTTAAAACCGTAAAAATATTCACGTAAAAAAATGGTATAGGCGTTTTGAAAATTTCAACCCCTATTTTGAACCCCTTAGAGATGACTCACAGTAACGTCGAGCTTCGAGGACCAACTAGACCCCGAACGGAACCTATAACCCGAATTTCATCAATTTTCTTTCATGGTAACTAAGAAAAGTGGCCCGTACGGCGGACAGACAGAAATATTTTTATTGCAGTTTTGGATTCTACATACCTTGAAACGTAAACCATCAAATTTTGAGGGGGAGTAAGAATTTTTTTTTTTTCATGCTCGATTCCAATGGTTCATTATTGAAAATAATAAACCAATAAGGACGCCGTTGGAAAGAGTGTTTCCCATGTTTCTATCAGAATATGGCACTAACATCAATGTCGGAGTACATCCAGCTGGCGAAAAATTGGACACAAGAAAATTTTAAAATCATTATTTTCTCAAATAGCCCTACGTCTCAAAGGTAGTGGGTGATAGAATGTTCACGTGACGGGAAAGTCTTCTTTCAGAATCCCAGCTTTCCGACGGTTATTTTCATTTTACTGCGCTAATTAGGGGAAAATCACGTTTGAATGCAAAACAACTGTTTTTCGAGAAAGTCGAGCATGTTAGGGTAATTCTGATAGGAAGTTTAACCCTATTTCTAACGGTGTCCTTATTTTTAATTTTAATATGATTTAAGTGAGTTACCACTTGAGTGACCATTATTAGTGGTATAAGGTCGACAATACGAAAAATATTATAATTGAAAAAACTCAGGAAAAAAAATTGCGAAAAGAACCTTTTTGGTGTTGGAAATTGCGAGTCCACTCCTAAAAGGTTCTCAGTATTAACTGTGAACATCCAGTTTATAGTTTCTGGTACCAAGACTAAGCCAGTTACTGGCGCCACAAAATCTAAAAACAGTTTGTCGTAGGAATGCGTCGTATCAGTTTTACTGGAGATAAGTGTGGCTACTGGTCAGCGGACCCACTAGTTAAAAATGTTGTGATGAAGTTCCACCAATATTTCCATATCACATTTCCGTGGAACAAAAGTACATTTCCTTCATTCCTGCAAATAAAGGATCTCACGGAGGTTACGAAATAGGTGTAATGGTTTTGGGTCTAACTCAAATGCAGTTGAGGTTGAAATGGATTTATGTCCTTTAGTACGTCCTGCAGTTCAGTATTTCCGGGATAATTGATCTGCTCTGGGAGGTCAGTGTACGTCTTGCGTCTTACTACCACATGATTACATCCACAGATGTACAACCACAGACACGCGCACATGCGTGAGATATAAACGTATTTTGACTCGCAGCGGGCTGATTTTTGAGGTTAAAAATGTGATATTCATAATCACAGCTGTGACTCTTTATTGTACCGTTGATGTAAGTGTTAATTGTTCCCGAAACGCGATGAATGATGTGCATAAAGGCCCATATATACCTATAGTGAAATAACTTGGTTTTTGGATAAGACAAACTCATCCATCCTTCACTGCGAGATATCGCACAATGTGTCTGGTGTCACTGGTGGTTACATAATATATTTTCCTATTTCGAATTCAATCGCGGCGGTGGTACATAATTTGGGAGGAGTGGGCGCGGGGGGGGGGGGGGGGCGGGGGGGGGGGGGGGGTGTCAGTTATGCGGCACCCGCCGCTGTGTCGGAATCCATTTTCCCCGTCTTTCGGTAACCGCTTCGCCCTCCACGCGACTGGAAAACCTCCCCTATGCTCCGTCTCCCGTCGTGTCACTGTGAAGGTTTTGAAGACGTTGCATCGTCAAGGGATGACGGGAAGTCGCGGAAGGGAGGATTGTGATGGTAGCGGTGGCGGTGGAAATCTGCTGAATCGTAAATCTTGCTCTTCCCTTCTCTTCGCCGTCAACTTTGTGACAATTCCTCTGAGCATTTCGAGTGCTCTCACGGAACGTTATCGCCCGACCAGCGTGCCGTTGTTTAGTGGAAATGCGACGTGTTCGGTCTGATGTTTTTCATTATTTTCGTTTGACCTCATTTTCGTAGTCATAGTAAGAAGAGTAAAAAACTACGAAGGACATGCTTTGAATGTTCCGAGCATCCTGTAGAAGTTATCAATCCCGTTTCAGTTGAAATAATGTTTCTACCTCAACAGATAGGTACTTGATGATTGTCTTATCGGTAATATCGAATGTTGACTTCCTTTGAAAAAAATTGAGTTATTTGTTCTTTATTGCCCAATTGTTTGTGATCATGCACAAGTTTTCATCCGTTTTGTTGGTTGAAAATATTTGTCGTTGAAATTTGGCATAATGGTTCTCTCAAGTGTCGAATCCGATTTTGACTCCAATAAAGCATCACTGTCGATCTAGCAGGAAACTGTAACCGGTGGCATGTAAGAGCGCCGCCTCAAGCCTCCTTAAAACTGCCAGTTGTAAAATGGCCAGCGTGTATTACTGCACGGAAACTGTGCGGTGCTATTTTTCAGTATGGGTGAGGATTGTGATACTACTTGCGTTGGTTGAAACTGATTACCTTTATTGCAGCTAGAATACAGTCCCATATACAGTTTCAATATCGATTTTTGGTAGGTCCCCTAGTTGTGACTCTCACCCATACTAAACATTATCCTAGCCTATAAATCCGATCCATCACACAACTTTTGGTTTATCATTCTGTGAATAATACACCTATGTGCTAGACCTATGCTCAGCAAAAATATTTGAAAACACCCCCTCAAAATTTTTTCTTTTCCGTTTCAAGGTGCTTAGATTCCAAAAATGCAATGTCCGTCCGCCGTATCCCGCATACCAACTTCATTTTCGGTCTACAAAATTCGTTTCTTTCGCACACAGGCTCCATTTGGGCACTAGTTGTGTCCTGAAACTTTGCAGCCCGATCGGAATATACCCAGGGGTGTTATGAGTGAAAATGTGTAAAAATAGGTACTTTTTGTGATTTAGTAACATGAAATTTTGAGATATCGTTTTCCATGTTTTCGGGGATGAGAAGAACGAATATGAAGTCGATTTTGACCAGAGTAAAAAATTGAGGTTCTACCAAATGTTCAGCTCCCAAAATTGATTTTGGGTGAAATCACCATCAGTTTGTATAAAACAAAAGAAAAAGTATCAACACGTGGATCAAGACGATTATATGGCACTACCAGTGATCAAAGATAATTTGAAATAAAAGGAGCGTACCTAATTCGTGTTTTGGGGGCCAAAATTGGTGGTAACCATCAGAAATGGCAATTTCAATTATTTAACATGAAAGAAAAAATAAATGAACAGCCAGCATTTCTGTAGATGTGTCCAATAGAATAATAAACCCTTGTGACAAGGGTGGGAAAAGGGGGGGTCCAGTGGGGGGGGGGGGGACAATAAGCAGCGTTTTAGCGAATTTTCGAAGAAAAGGAAGCTATTGTTCTCGGTCCAAAATTTTTAAAACTCAAATTTCCGAAAGATTTTTATACCAAAATCCGTTTCAGACCATCCTGAATTCACTACCGAAAGACACCAAAAATTATATGTATATATATATATATTTATATATATATTTATATATATATTTATATATGTATGTGTCATTCCAGACGATAACTCTCGAAAGAATTGAGATAAAAAGTTCAAATTTGCACGAAAAATCTGTCTTGGCAATCGACAGGCTAAGTTCGAAGATGGGCAGAATCGGGTCACCCTAAGGGGGAGTTTTGGGGAGTTTTAGGGGGGAAAAATTACCCATAAATTCCCAAAATGAAGCAGTCTGACAAGTGACACCTCATTTTAAAGGTTGTTTGTACGCTGAACACGATGGTGAAATCAGAATTGCGATATCTCATTCCGTTCTCAAACTGGAGCACTTTGAAGATGAAGGAACGTGGTTATTTTCTTGAGATGTTCTTCCTCGTTCGTCTGCTCTAATCTGATAACGGAATGGGATATCGCAATTCCGACTTCACCATCGTGTTCAGCGTTGGAAAATCTACAAACCGAGGTGTTACTCGGCAAAAAATGGAACAAAAAATTTGTTACGTATCCAATACCTACCTACTTTGTATTGGATACGTAACATACGTACTGTACGTATGTTGGATAAGTAACTGTACGTATATTGTAGTACCAATACTACAATATACGTACATACTTGAATACCTATAATTACCCAATAAGTTTAAGATTCCCCATATTTGAATGGGATATCCCAAACATCACATTTTACATAAAATCAGTTATTTCTTCGAAAATTCGCTCTTATAGCCATGCTGCATGACTGTGGTTTTTTTTTGTTTCTTCTTATTTGGCCGGGCAGGCCAGGAACTGAGTATGTGCATATACCTACCTGAACAAGACTGTCTTCTTGATCATCTCCAAATGATGCTGTCACAGTATCACATTTTTTGGATCATTAATCATTTTTCGTCAGTACGTGATTTGAGGTAGAGAATAACAAGAGGTCATATGTATTTGTAATGTCGAAGTCTATCGATTTGCTGCCAAGATGAAAATTATCGTTCCCCCTCCTGCCTTGTGGCTGGTGAATGATCGCTACATAAAGATACGCATCGTTAAAAGAGGCTTTAGGGAAAAGAATGAAGGGAGGAAAGAACTGAAGAGGAAAAAAACCGCGTACAATGTTATGGATGTCGGATACTCCGGGGATTGAGTTATGCGAGAAAGAGGGCATAAAACGTTGGAAAGAATTTCGAAGAGTAGATACGACAGTTCGAGAGGTTATCTATCGTATCTTATTGGATTCCATTGTGACCTCTTAGGTCTGCCTGTTCCCCCACTCGTCTCACCTTCATTTCATCCTTCCCACTCGCGACCGCCTTAACACATTCTCGACTCCAGCTCTTTGCCCATCTGTCGCTTGTTTCCTGTCTGTGAATCGTTCTTGTGCGTAAATTCGAGTTTTTTCCGGTTTTTCATTGTGAAAACTTCCAAGTTTCCCGATTAATGACGGGTTAGTATAAACTTAATGCTATCTACCGCCGTAATCTCGTGGTATTGCGATGGGGCCGCGGTTCAAGTTCACTCTTCATATCAATAAAGCCTCCAATAATAATGTAAGTCATTTTCCAAGTTTGTCATGCCATACAGTCATATATTCTCTGAACCGTTTACGTATACCTACTAATTATAAACCTATTGCGAGTATGATGGACCAGGGCAGCAGTGTATGGGTCATCACGGTCTTTATCGTTCAAAACATTGAACAGTTGCAACAAATATTTCTAAAATTAAAATTTAGTAATATTGTTAGAGTAGAGGAGTATGATTGTGATAATTCGTTCATTAGATTTTGCTAGATGGATGAAACTCATGTTTTTTTTTAGCTCTTATCATTTTAAAACATTATTGATATTATTATTATTATTACCGTACCTTCCGGAGGAATCCTTCGTCACTAGCTGGTTGAGGACATCATAATCAGGCCTCGAGAGAGTACACGTACTCAACCAGCTAGTGAAGACGGATTCCTCCAGAAGGTATGGTAATATTACTTATTGCACTAGCGGAAATAATCCTTTAGATTTAATACCATTGTTTATATTGATAGGGTTAGTGAATTTTCATGATGCAATTTGCTTTTCTATATTATTTCATTAATCATTGCAGCATCTTGGTTCTTCCGGAAGATCAATTTCATGCAAACCCTCTCCCGTTTGACCTCTCACTCCTCAAGACAACCTGTTGCGATTTCTTCTTTCATTTTGCCTGAGGCATACCCCATTTCAAGTTGTGCGTTACGAGATGCTGGATGAAAAGCAGAAAAATCGTTTCTATTATTTTGCCAAAAACAGTCGGAGTTTTCCAAGGGATAACCTCAAAGAGTTTTATAAACCACTCAATGCAGATTGCTTTTGTTTTGAAGGCTCCCCTCCCACCACCTCCGCCACTAAAAGACGTTTCAATATCGTTTAGTTAGAGAGAGGTGGTGTTTAGTGAAGCTCTCAAGCAATACTCCTATGTCTTCATTTCATAACTTCCCTCGGGGACCCGCGGAGTACGAATTGAATTTACTGGTTATACCTTGCATCTCTACGAACTTATATGTAGGCATGGACTGGGCAATCCACATCTGGTGAGTGCCTGCTGCAATATTCAACCTTGCACTTATTCTTTCTGTATATTCAACCATGTGATGATCTCAAAAAGTAAGTTCTTAGGTGATGACGATGCTGGAAAATTCCCCTCGCTCTTTGGAATTGAGGAAAGATGATATTTATGTATTAGGTCTCAACTTGAGCTCGTAATTCCCTTTGAGTCATTGACCGATTTTGACGTGTGATGGTTCATTCGATTCGAGCAGGATTAATGCAATATTTATTTTTCCGGACCCCTTTCCTACCTCGTACAATAAATTGGTCAAACTTACCAACTAACAGCGTTCGTGTGTTTTTGTTTGGTCGTTTCGTTTCTTTGGCATAGTTACACGGGGTATGCCATACATATATATCATGTGACGTTGATAGGAATGTTATGTACACCCTACGAATCATATTTCGTGATGCTCTTCATTTTCCAGAAGAAAGATCTGTTAATGGATTTAGTTCATATCATTTGGGAAAAGGTTTAGCAGTCACAATTGTGGTGGTGGTGGGGGGGGGGGGGGGGGCTGGAAGTAAAATTCAGCAGAGTTAGCTATGAGGGCTGAGGCGGATTGTTCACTTCTTCCTGTTTACGATGTGACTAGCTTTCGGTAAACGTTATTATCTCCAAGGATCTAGGAGCTTCTTACAACCCCACATCCCACGCCCAACGCTTACCAGAAGCTGATCCCGACGTGATGTCAGCAAAGGTGACCAATCCCCACTGAGTGCGCAGTCCTAAAATGTTCCTTAGGGTTTCTGGAAGTGAAGGTCCGGGAAGTGCCAACTGGAAAACTCACCTTTGTTTATATTTTGTTCTGGGAAGGGGAGTTTCTGTGGCGTCATCTCTCCGTGGATCTAAACAGTCCGCTACAATCACTCCACTTGCCATCCTGGATTCGTTTATGTTAATGCTTTCTACGTTTTTCCTTGTTTTATAACTAGATAAAAGTTGATAATTGAGTTTCCACCAGTATTTAACACTACATTTTCTGTCTACTGTGTTGCAGGATGTCCAAAGCGAGATCGAAAGTCACAAAGAGGTCTTCAGCAGCCTCAATGGAACCGGGAGGAAACTTCTGGGCAGCCTCACGTCACAGGATGACGCTGTCATGCTCCAGAGGAGGCTGGATGAGATGAACCAGAGGTGGCATCACCTGAAGAATAGGAGCATGGCCATTAGGTGAGCTTGAATTAATGTATACTGACTGCATTGCTACTCTCGAAAGGCCCTGAAGTCCAAGTGCTAGTTACCTTCCATTTTAAAGAGGTCCGTTGTGAGTTATGAGTCATGCGCGTTACGGGGTTTTATTGTTTGCTCAGCGGAATGTCCAATTCTAAATCCACTTTATGTGTAAAATCACATCTTACGCTAAACGGCTGTTTCCCTATAGTCAAATCCCTAAGAAACGCAATCTCTGATAGTCTTTAAAAAATAAACCTATATTATCGTGTAGAAGATGATGGACGAATAACTATAAACGTCGTAGTTATTTATGTACAAATGCCTACAATAAAAAAATAAATGCAAATGTATCATCTACTGCAAAAAGCCGCCTTACACTATTATTCAGTACTACATTATAGTCTTGTATATCAGTTCTGAGGGCACTGCATTGTTTGAATCATAATATCCATGCATCAAACAAGCTGCCCTGAATTCCATACAGTTATCATCCCCTCTCTACCGTGCAGAGAAGAAGTTTCATGGTGTTGGAAGATGGAGCTCCAGTTGGAACTAAATGCGGAAAGTGCTGCCGTTTCCAGGCGTTAGCTGCACCTGCGCGTCATAATATAGAACACATTTTCACCCTCAAGTCCGTTCCGAACCTGCCATACTAGTCGTATAATACGCTTCTGATATTAACAGCTGTTTGTCGAGTTCCCTCCTATATATTTTATTTTTTTTATTTTTAGACGGAAAACGTTCAGAATTTTGTTGCAGGCTGAATCATCGTCAATTAAACATGGTATTTAACTAAGTTGGTTTGTTTCGTTTTCAAAGGTTTTCGAAAGGCAGTGTGTTGAAAAATAATCGCTTTGAGCGACTCTTAGTGCATTTATACGGAGGCACCAATTTAGCACTTCTTCGGGAACGTGTCGCAACCACCTCATCATTTTGTTATGAATCGAGTTATTCAAATTTGTCGTCATTGACTAATTCGTAATTGATTGAAATCTGATCGAGTTATTTATGATTCGTTATGCACCTTACTGTTGTAAGCGAAAACTTCCTCTGTACCTAGTTACTATTATGCTGATCTTTAACGACTTACAGCTACGTTCATTAACGGAAATTCGTCGAACACAAGTACACTCGTATACTTTTCGGCATTTCCCATTTCTTCGATTCTTTTTAAATTTGACCTTCCATTACGATATAAAAAAATTGTTCTACATTTCTTCATATCAGTACATATATCTGTTATTGCTTGGTTTATGCAGGATTCCCAAAATTTCAACAGTTAGTGTAAGTATCAATAAATATATTGCTTGCGAGCGAGACAGGTGTGTTAGATTCGACATTTTCGAGAAATCAGCATTTGAAATTAATTATCTATACCTACAGACTCATTCATTTCCTGTATTCCTCTTTGAAGAATATAATGAAGTAAAACTATCATTTTGAATTTAATCATTCAGCGGTTGACATGTTTTACTATATTTGGTTGTATGGTGCCATGAGACTCATTTATATAATGTGGTATTAAAGGAGGTACGTTGGCGAATCATTCACATCCAATAAACGATTTGCTGGAAGCCCGCAAAAAGGGGTTTCATCAATTGAGGATACTTTGAAACTATTAAAGGAACGTCTGCGCTAAAGAGATTTAGATCAGCTTGCCTCGTTTTTCATCTGAAAAGTACTGAAAGGCGTTACTTATCCTAGCAATATGAATCGACATAGATCTTCCTAACATCTGATATTGATTCACCTCAATTGATGCTGATATCTCCGAAACTATGTAATATATGCCTCAGCTCGTTATTACAATCCAATGAATATATCAAATCTACCTGTTACAGTTGTAATGAAACCCCACAAAAAACTGATAACTCCCTCTCGCAGTTGCTCGCTGTAAATTAAGTGAATTCTTTTATTCTAAGAATGCGGTTACCCCAGACTGTATTTATAATCTGCTTTACTTTGGGATGAGTAAATGAAGGGGTTGGCCTGGTGGTAGCATGTGTTCGGAAGGTTATCCCTATTATAATACAGGGATTTGCCTTTAAAGGGGCGGAAAGCCAAAGGGCTCGCAGGAGGGTAGGGTCTGGTCATTAGTTCTGAGTTATCGGAGTAGATGGGGCGAGTACTATGACTTCATGAATCATACATCTACCCCTCTTCCTGAATCCTGACACACCGTGGCTCAGTTAGCAGTTGAACGCCGAACTCGCGTATTGATGTGAGGAAGTTGATGAATTTCTCACATTCTTTGTCAGTGAATTTGGTGTTGCTAAATCAATCAGTTCTTCCATTCGTGACTCTCTTGATATTATTGATAAAACGGGAAACTCATGTATTTCACTTAAGTCACTTAGTTTCATTTCGTATAAGTTGAACTAATATCCCAGTAAGTCTCATTCCAAGTTCAACTACGAGTATATCCTATAACCAACTTCTGATTGATGTGCTATGTCTTTTGGTAACCGCTATTAAGCTCATCAATGTTTGTGGTGGTATTTTCACAAAAATATACGTTATTTCTCTCTTTATAAGATGTTTTGGTATCAGTTTAAATAGGTAGTTGGCCTATACCTTCTTGTCTAAATCTATAATAATTTTTGAAGTATTCAACTTCCAATGTAATACAGCTACTCAGTATGACAAATTTATCCCTATTTTCTTTAAATTGGCATGAGGGAACTACACTTTTTTGTAGTAACATAGAATACCAACAATAATACCTCGTGAACCACACCAGTCATACTTATCAGTCTTGCTTGTTCCTACCGGCGAAGAATTGGATGGCCCTGATGGTTGATGCTGTGCTTCTCGCGAGAAGTAAAGGCATAAGTCAATAAACTCGACCCAGTAGGGTTAACAGGTCATCCGAGGTGAACCGGAAATAGAATTCTGGTTGTGGGTAAAATATTGATTCGGATTTTCACCTCGAGTTCACGCCTGTTGTGCCCTCGCTAGTGATTCATGCCTCGTACGATACGTTAGGGAATAAACTGTCCGGTTCAATCCATTTCATTAGGTACTAGAATTGTAACCATGGAAAAGGTGAAATGAAAGTGGTCTTCTTTCATGGCTTTAAATAGATGGTGACTTGATACTTCATGAAAATATCAAGTTTATTATTATAAAAGCGTGCTGTTGACAAAATGGTAGACTATTTCGCGGGATGCAAACGCTATTACATGTGCTCCTTACGTGTATCTAGTAAATAAGAAAACGATCGGGGCTGTGTAGCAGCTGTAGGAGACGCGTAGTTCCTGAAGACCTCGGCTGCTCAATCAGTTGGGCGACAATACCTCGTGCCATGAGAAGGTTCTCATACCCTGTATTCTCTAGCTGCTAGTTCTTGCTTGTCCGTGTCAGCTCACCTTTACTGATCATTATTCTACTTTCCGGAAAGAGATTGATTGAGGAGGTTAGCTTGCTCTCAAGTAAACTGGGAACCAGCTTCCGAAAATCCGGAATTCCTGCGGTTTTGCAGAACTTCCCGCAGACCTCACCAATAAACACGGACACATACCAAGTGATTCTTCCTCATGGATTTTCGGAACCTTTTGGAGCAACCTGAACTGAGAAAACCCTGACTAAATGGTCTTGTGAGGAGCAGTTACCTTGCCTTGCATTCCGTAGTTGTCTTTCTAGTTTAGGTCTTCCATTATATTACCTACGTATTTTTAAATCCATTCAATCCCTGTTCTCCACTGAATTCTTGAGTTGCAATCTATTACATACACCATGTCTACATAATGTTAATTTTGCAGAAATCGCTTGGAAAGTAACGCTGAACATTGGAACGCCTTGCTGCTGTCGCTCCGAGAACTGATCGAATGGGTGATTCGAAAAGACACCGAACTCTCATCTCTTGCCACCGTCCAGGCGGACACCAACTCCCTCATCAAGCTCCAGGTTTGTTATAAATTATCGGCATTTGTTCGTTATTATTATTTTTGTGTAGTATAGAACGTCTTATCCTGCAAGTTGTGATGGACGTTTTTGCCTCCTGTTTAATTAAAGACGGCGTAAGCGTCCTTAAAATACTGGACCGAGAATTGAACCAAATTATGTTATTTAGTCGTGCTCTTTCTCAGAACGAGCGTTAATTGGTCCGGTCAAAAATTACATCAGGGATGGTGGCTTGCTTAGTGATTCACCCGTCAGTTTTCTACCTATTCAAAGAAATAACCTTGAAGGTAGTTACTAATCAGAACCTCATTTATTGATATCATTTAACTTTGCAGAACAACATTAGGATTCCATTTAGCAGTAGTGACCAACATTTTGTGCAACCTTTTCTGCGCTATCATTTCATTGAAGAGACAAGCGTTATAGTCTTTGGAATTCGTGGTTTCAACCACCCAAAAGGAGATAAGCCGATAATTCTCAACATTGGTGTGAGCTTGAAGACTACGAAAACGTGAAAATCACATCCTCTAATCTGAAATAACTCCCTTGGCACTCGCCCTTCATTTCCGTCAGCCTAATTTTCAAGCGAGCTCCGCAAGCTTCCTCTTCACCCACCCGAATAGTTAGGATTCCTCAGGTTCATCAGTCTCCTCGTGGAATCTGAACCCGTTTTAAAATCCCGGTTGCGGAAACGGTTATCGTGTGTGTGTCGCACTGATGTAATGTGCTTGTGTGTAGTTAGTTATGCTTCAATCACTGTATACGCGCGGCGTATGTGTCCTACTTCCTGATGGATACCCAAAATGTTGTAGTCATTTTGTGTCGGAAATAGTATCAAATCTGCTTTGCAAGCAACACATCCAGCAGTATATATCTTTTGACGCCTTCTTTGCTTGGTCCTTAGTCGTCTGAGAAGTTCCGAGGTTATACGCCTATACTGTTTGCAAGAATTGCTGGCTACACAAACACTGGAGTGTCTCATCAATAAATTGAGCAATGATTAAGGAAGCCCCAACCGTAGGCGTTTTGATTTACATATTATATCTGGCTTGAAAGGGAATATCTGCTGGGTAAATTTCGGATCAGTATATTCTCAAAAGAGCTCAGGTATCCCTTCATCCAACTTTTTCTATATTTTCCAAGTTTTTCTATCCTACTCACATTGAGACGTCATTACTGACATTGACCAAGGTCGGCAATACTCCATTTATTAGTGTGTCACTCATGTTTGGCATCTACCTGAAGATCCCTGAAGACCTATGTCGGCTGTGACTATCCATTACCTATTGAAAAGGCATAACCCTAACCTAAGTAAATCTCAACCTAAATAAACGCTAAACTATAAACCATAAAAAAAACCTCAAACGTCCGTACATATTCCAATTCAGACACCATTCCTGAATCGTTGAGGACAGCTTACCCCCTATTGACTATAGTGGATTTTCCTCCATTTAGCAGGTTACTTCGGATAATGCGTTAGTATGTCATGCTTGGTATGTACCCTAAATACCGCTGTGACCGTCCATGATTGAGAAGGCCTACATAAACTTCAGGCCTAGGTATTATAATTACAAAGCTCGCCTCCATAATTCTTGTTTTCTGGACCCCCCTCTCTCCCGGGCACCGTCCCTATAATAAGTTTACATCTTCTTGCCGTTATGCCCACTAAGCCCCTCCCACCCCATTCTGACTACCTTTTAAAGTCAACCTGGGAAACTTTATTAAAATATATTTCACCCCCTTTTAATAGAACGTGAGGAAAAAGACCCGGAGGTGGCCCCCTCAGAGCTCCTTCTCCAGTTAAATGCTAAATCTTTTCTTCTTAAACCTCCGTCGCGTCTTCCATTAAAATTCAATTTTCCTCAGGGAGAGTTATTACGTTATCTCGTAGGTCAGGCGTCCCTCAACACCGCAACAACTAACCTTCTGCCTCTGCAATTACCCCCTACTTCCGTTGATATATATATATATATATATATATATATATATATATATATTAGATATCCCTTTTAACCCAGTATCAATTTATATATTTTATTGAACTTAATGACTTGACATTTCACGACTTGACATTTTCTTAGCTTGTTTGTCGACAGTTTAATTGCCGGATATTTCTATATGGCATATCCGATGGATTTTTATTAATTTAATTTGGAGGCTGTTTTTCAGTTTCAAGGGCTTTTTGGTTTTCTATGGCCAGTAAATGGCTCTTATACTGTTACCTCATTATTTTGAATTGATCAGTTCGGCGTATTGATTGCATAAATGGGGTATGCGCACGTATTTATTTAATTTTTTTTTAAATGAAACACCCTGAGTTTTTTGGCACCAACAGCACCTACACCTACACGTAGGCACCTATACGACAAGTAGGTATTTTTCTGTGATTTTTCAAAGTTTCCACAAATTCTTACGTCATTGCTTCATCGCCTGGGCGGGACCTCCCTGCCGGCTGTGACGTCAGAATTGATGTACACTTTGAAAAATCATAGAAAAATAAACGTTTGTCGTAGGGCAGTGTGGTTGGTGTCTAAAGTTCTCAGAGTGGAATCTATGTATTTTCATAATCTATTTCGTTAAAAAAATAATATAAATCGCTTTTGTGATCCTTGCGCATACCCCATTGGTTCATCCGATCACCCACACTAGTAAGATGTTACTTGTATTTTCATAATATGACCATTTACTTTTATATTTCAATTTCGTTCCAGGACGATCACAGGGCATTCAGGCGCCAGTTGGAAGACAAGCGACCCGTTGTAGAGTCAAATCTACTCTCAGGTCGGCAGTACATCGCCAATGAGCCTCCACTTTCCGATACTTCGGACACTGAAGGTAAGCAATAGCAAACATCAGCACAACGTGAAACGTGCGCCTACATTTCTATTATCCCTGAACAGAAAGAGTAGGCACGAAGTCTTTCTACTTAACTGTTTTATGGAAATCAAACTCACCTGCCATAAGTAAATAATCCAAACTGGTTGTTGATTAAATTAATGAAACTATAAACCATTATATTATTCGAATTCATTGAAGACTTCTCAGTCCGCATTGTCCATGGATCCGATGAGAAGTTCGTGACACTTCATGGGATCAGACAGTTGTTTCAAGTTCCCGAGTCATCGAAATAGTTCACGAAGTGTAGCCAGCGACTGGGGTTTGTGCTTATTTATAATTTCATTTCGTTGAAGTTACGGTGGACCCATAGGAAGCAACTACCTATGTATTACATACTCGTGTGATGATCTCAGAGGCGACCGCTGGATGCCTTGGAGAAACGAATAGTCCACAATGGTCCACAATGGTCCACGAAGGTTACCTCCCTTATTTTTGTAGTTATCATTAAATTTGGTCACCTCCGAAATCATCCTGCTTAGCGGAGGTAAAGGCTGCGCGGAATAACGAATAAGTTGAGCTCTTTCTGTGTAAAGACATCATCATCAGGCCGTCGAGAGAATGCCAGTAGAATACTAGAGTAGTATTCTGTCGACGGCCTGATGATGATGTCCTTACATCGAAAGCGCTCGCCTCCAGTACTCAACGAGCTAGTGACAACGGATTCTTCCGAAAGGTATGGTAATATTACTTGTTAAATAGCGGAAATAACCCTTCAGATTTAATAAGAATAAGTTTAAATGAACGAGGTGCGGTAGGAGATTCTCCTCTTTGCCGCTCGTTACTCTACCTCGGTAATGTTAAAGAACAGTGATTCTATGTAGTACCGGTAGGTAATTATCTATTTTGGTTAACCCAGTTATCTTTTCATATAGTTGATTTTTATCTTACTTGCTGGAGGTAGTTGTGTGACGTACACTTACTTGACTGATTATGCAGGATAGGTTGGATGCTGTTGCTTGTTGATTATCCCGCCTAGTTAGGATTATTTAATCTTGTTAGGTGTTTAGAGTTGTGGATCACCAAATATTTTAACACTTAAAACCCCTTTCCGGGCTGTGCCTATCAGCGCCAGACCCTGTCCCTGTGGACCCAAAGGAGCCAGTGAAAGGTTTTGGCGACTTGTCAGCCCTTCCATCACACTCCTTCTTCCCCCCCTGGCGGTCGCCTTTACAGCGACGACACTTTTCTTATTTATTAACACCTTCTCTCTCCCCTGTCTCAACACCCTCTTCCCCTCACGCTCCTTCTTCTGATCTTAATCAAAGCCCGAGGCCTCGTAGACGTCACGGTAGCTATAGTTTGCAGAGTTACCTCGCAATGCCCACTCTATGAACCCCTTCCCAAATCCGATTCCTGGTCGTAAAAGCAACTGTCTTTCATTTACAACTCAGATCCCATCCCAAGTCATACTTCCATGTGTTCTCAACACTTAAATGTTCGTCCTCCAGCTATCTGGCCATGCATTGCACGAACAATGAGATAATTACATCAATAACGAATGAATTTTCCTATAATGGGTACAGCCCTCTTTAGTACTGCCCTCCATTTTCAAAATCGAATTCACACATTTTAAACTAGGTAACTTTCACTTGAGAAAAAAAAGTGCTTTGTATTTGTTAGACTATTCCCTTTTGATCTGCATTTATATTAGAAATCATAGAAACGCAAATTTTGACATTTTCAAAGCTTTTGAAAACATCCCGTAGAGTAATGCTTGCGTTAGAGTGGACGTCCCTTATGGGGGTGTATAGATTACTCATTGCATATCGTCTGGAAGTATATATGAGTAACTGATTCATGATGATGATTAATTCATTGTGCAATTTAATTACCTAATTTCGTGACTAGTGATGAGATATGAACAGCTTACGTACATTTTTGACTATCTGTATTAAGGTACGCGCACACATATCGTCATCGGCCGCATCGCAGGCATCGGACGGATCGGATTTTAGGATTTATAACACTGTTTCTAATGAGAGTGCGTAGACATGTCCGCATCGTAGGTAACGGACTTCGGCAATGCCTACGGGGATTCCAGAAGGAGCAGTCATTCCGAATGGTGCGTCTGATGCAACGACTGAACTGGGAAGCCGAACCTCCGAACAGGTAAAAATGCGAATATGTGTGCGCAGTCATTAAAAAAAATCCGATCCGTACGATGCGTGCGAAGCGGCCGATGACGATATGTGTGCGCTTACCTTTAGACTGTAGGTGGTGTTATCGTCATACCGATGCCCCAAGTTTGATTGATTGATTGATCCAAGATTTAGGTTCCTACCTACCTATTGTTCGTTAGGTGTATACACTGTCGTATGGCAGCTTCAAAAGTTGAGAATATGGGCAGATTTGCAGAAAATCCCGCATTCTCCCCTTCCCCCCCCCCCCCCGCCACTGTAGAAAAAATTTCGAAATTTCGGCGACGTAGTGCACAACTAGAACGAATTCTGCGTATAGCAAAAAAAAAAACACTCAAATCAGTTGAGAATTGCTGCCTAGGCAGAGGACACAAGATTCTGTCACACACAGACATAAACCTATGGTTTTTTTCAGGATGGTCTGAAACGGATTTGAATGTGGTTCTTCTCATTCTCGGTTGAATGTTGTCCTCTTCTGACCAGTTCAAATACATAAGGACGTATCTTACTACTGAGGGACGTACTAAACAGTGGGGGGCAGTACTAAAGTTTTTGCCTGGTGTAAAACTTTAGTAAAGCCCCTCCACGCATAAAACTCGTTGTGATTTGGATTCTACCTTTAAGCCTTTAGAAGAAAAAAACACATCCCTTTTAAAACTGAAAACGCGTGAAAGTTGTTGTGAAATGGATTCTATCTTTAAGCCTTTAAAAAACATTGAGGTTATCGAGCTCGAAATGCGTGAAACTTGTTGTGAACTAGACTCTATCTTTAAGCCTTTAGGAAAAAAAAATCACTTCAAGTTATCAGAAACTTACTCCAGCTTCATGCTGAACAGTTAGCACTATGCTGAGTCTCAATTTCAGTCTAAACAAAACTAACTGCTTGTCACATAAATATTTCTTCAATTTGTCCAAAGTCCACCTCTGTTAATTGTTTTTCCAATTTTCACTTTTGATCATCAGCTAGTCAGTGGGGTTTTACAATCAGCTCCCTCACGTTTTAAAAATGCTAATTAATTACCGTTAATTACGTTTAGCCTATTTCTGGATGTTACATTGAAAAAGAGGAGACGCTAATGGATCCAGAGCAAGTGTTCTGTTAGTGAAAGGTAGTTTAAAATGTGTAAATTTGACTTTGTAAGTTGAGAGAGGGGGGGGGGGGGTGTACTAAATAACTCCTGTAATAATTATGTACAGATTGTTCCTTTGTTGTTATGGAGTAAATGAAGTAGGTACATACCTATCTACCAAGGTCCACACGGCCCACCTAGAACAATCGAATTTTTTATGGGACCAAATGGAGCTAATACTATAGTTACTTATAGAGATTTCAAAAGTATTGGGTACAGAACTAACAGCGACTTGGACAAAAGGGTTGCCTTATAATTTTTATGAACCGTTTTGAACGAATTTATAGCGATTTTAGTGGATACTTTACTATCGAACAATTCATTTTAAAACAGGAATAAAAAAAGTTACTAATGACATCATTATCCAGTGCTCCGAGTATTTGGGAAAATTGAGGAGTATTACTGTTGCTGGGATTTGACTGTACGCTTTTATCGAATTCACCCAACCCATCACCGAGCTTGAAGTTTTTCAACTCGAGGGACTAACATAAAATTTCAGTGCCCTTTTCACTGTTTGAAAAATCGTTCATGTTTTCATATGTCATTTCCATAAAAGCGATGACTCTGGACTCAGCTGACGCTAGCGTTTGGAGTTGGCAGTCGAGAAAACCTATATATTGTCCCGACGCGACGTATGGAAACCTTTGTAATCACTTAGATCTCCTCGCCCTATTGCAGCAATAAATATTTTTATAGCTTCGTATTTTCCATAATATTCTGCAGATTCCGCCGTATTTAATCTGCCACCCGAAAGGCCCCAAACCAGATGTCTCCAAGAGTGTTCAAATGGAGGGGGACAAACAGCTACGTCTTCATGTCCACATTGGAAAGAAAGCGAAATGACGTTTTAGTTGAAGACCACTGCAACCCTAGCAACTCAACTCAGCCCCCTTAGCGTCATTGCATTTTATTTTCTTCCGTTTTTGTCATAACTCATGTGTTTCGTGCGGATAAATTGGTCTACGGGAGTTCTTATGGGCTCTAAATCTGATTCTGAAGAAAAATAGCAAATTTTGAAACTCCTGAATTTCATAATTTCGCTCTTCCTAACATTTAAGTTATTTCACTATTATCTTCGCATTAGGTAAGAAAGCCTCGTTCTATTGATGATACTCTGTTCAACAGATCATTCGGCCGTTTGGGGACTTGTTGAATTTTGGCGTTTCTTTAGTCTGAAACGGGGATTATTGAACCGGCTGTTGAATAGATTTTCGCTATATCTAACGTGACTTTATTTACATGTTCCAGCGGGTGGTGACGATTCCAGAGGATACAGATCCGCGGAGCAACAGGCGCGGGAGCTGACGAGATGTATCAGGCGGGAGGTGAACAAGCTCTCGGAAAAGTGGAACGCCCTCATAGACAGATCGGCCAGGTGGCACGACACTCTGGATGATACGCTCACTGTGAGTATTTTATCAGTTTTCATTCAGTCGTATTCGTATTCCTCGTTTACGTACCTCGGTACACGGTACGTGCACGTTGAGAGATCCTAATCTAGCCGAATCTAGAACAGTGCAACAGTCGAAGTCTGCAAACATGTAATGGGAGTTAGAGGGGCGATTGAGATCAAGGTGTCTTTAGAAAACGTTGTTTGTCGGACACCTTGTTTATTGAATAGGGAAAAGAAGCACACTATCGGGGTCTGCTAGGCTGTGTAATGTTCCTTGGTACATAGGTTAGGCGGACGTAAACCCTGAATTTGGGGGAGGGGGGAGGGGTGTTCTTGCTCGATTCCAAAGGTATTGGAAATAATAAAACAAAACAATAATTGCTTTATAATACTGGTTTGTTTTACTATTTTCAATACCTTTGGAATCGAGCATGCCCCCCCCCCCCCCCCCCCCCATTAATGGTTTACGTTTCAAGGCACGTGGATTACGAAAATTTCTGTCCGTCCGCCGTACGCCTAACTTGGCTCTTCTTTTGGTTGTCATGAACCAGTGGTATTAAATGGTATTAAATCTAAAGGTTATTTCCACTAGTGTAAGAAGTAATATTACCATACCTTCTGGGGGAATTCGTCGTCTCTAGCTGGTAATCAACCAGCTAGTTACGACGGATTGCTCCGGAAGGCATGGTAATAAGGCTATTGGAGTCTAATTGGTCCTTGAAACTCGGCGTTACTGTCAGTCGTCTCATTTCTAAGGGGTGAAAAATAGGGGATGAGGTTTTCAGAACGCCGTAGCTCAAAACCTTTCAATAGATAATTTATTTCATGGTTTTTATGACGTTTTTAAATTGATTCCGATATTTGGAGACCACCCGGATCGTTGTTCGTCCACCCATTCGTTCAAACTAAGGCTACAGTCACAGTGGAGCCGACTATGTATGATTCCGACCACGCAAGTCTTGGTCGTATGACTTGAGCGGTCACACTGGGACAGACTAGGTCGGACACTTTTCGTCAGACTTTCTCAGAATTCCTTCATGTGGTTAGTCCAAAAATGACTAGAGGCCGTACGATTAAACGGACGAAATCCCATCATGTTGGGATCGAGTAGTAAGTCGGGACTGATCGGACGTTTACGTACGACCAAGTCGTTGCTACTGTGACCGCTTGGTTCAGTTTCTGATGTTGGGATCGACTTCATCCCACTACCCTCATCCAAAATCATGCGTAGACGGTTCCAGTGTGACTGCAGCCTTAGGCCCTGAAGTTTGAACCTAAACGCTTCGTCAACATGAATGTGAATCATGCGGTATAAATAAGCCCAGATATATTTGATAGGGAACATCTGATAACAGTCTCGCAAGGCTTTATGAAATCGACTTTGTTGTTCTGTCGTATTATTTTATTTGAAGAAAGATAGTTACTTTGGATTTTGTCGATAAGACTTTTTTACGTACTATTAGTTGTTAGGGTTCGTTGTTCGCGGCTAAACGAATCATCCGAATTAGGTAAAACCTACGCAGAAAGGGCATCTATAGAAGAAAATAATAAACCGCTTGTATTCATGTGCAGCGTTTTTATACACCTGTGTTGATTTTATCGATTGATCCATCAGTTTTTCCATATTGAAATTCGGTTTCCAAATCATAATTTTAATTCAGACGATTTTCATTGTTAAAACCATCTCTACTCTAGTCATTTAGGTTAATTACATATCATTTCGGTTAATGCCTTAAAAAAAGATTTCTCTTCATAATTATTTATAAACTAACCCAATCCACCAGAACTGGAGTATGCTAAATTGGCATTCAAGAATGTGATAGTTACAGCCCAACTTCGGTTACAAGTATAATTTCTTTACGGTCTTTGTGTAAGTTGCAGTGCATAGCTCGGCAGTTAATAATATTAAGGTATTAACCTATTGAATACGTAGTAGCACAATTCATGCTAATGCGCTGTCAAAGTCCATTGCTCATATCATAGATTCGTGGTAAATTGATGCTTCTACTTCTTTCATTTAATATTATCATTATCAATTAGATATAATAATAGTAACTTATTATTATAATCTGTGAATTCGGGGGATGATAGGATGTTGTACATGCTACAAAATGAATTTAATGTTATTGATTGAGTAGCTGGCCTGGTGTCAGACGTATCAGGCCCTACAAAATAGGTAGCTAGAAGCTTTATATTCATGCATTGAGTGGATGGTTCCTCAACTCCGCGTTGTTGATAACGTTCAACAAAGCACTCGGGAAGTCGCTGAGGCCAGCCAGCGCGAGAAGAGACCGTTCAAATTCAAACCGTATTACCAGGAACGACCTCACGGGCAAAGGCCTTCATATTTCAAGTAATCAGTTGAAATGAAAATCTTCGTTTGGAAAACTACTGAAATTTTGTAGTCTATGGTTTTGTGATAGGTACATCCATTATTTTTTTAAAGAACACGATTAAGTCATTGCTGCCTGGTCTACCAAGTTAGCAAAAGCATTGTAATCGTTTTTAGGAGAGAGAGAAAAACAGTTCTCGAAAGTCGAGATTTCCACTCACATTTCGCGTTTTAGGCCTCTCTGAACATACTTCTGTGATTCCGCGTATGTTAGTGCATCCGCTAATCCTCGCCAAGCGCATATGTATACGAAAAAATTGCTGTAACGGGCTACAATTCGGTGGGTTTGTTTTATTGCTACGTGCATGCATATGCATAAAAATAAACTTAAAATTAGCCTCTAATTATTCCAAACCCTCAACCACCGATTGATTATTTTAATGGCGAATGTGCAGCTTGATCAGGAATATCTGATGAATCATAGTTTAACGATGCGTTATAATTGTAATGGTCTTCACAGAGAGGTAGGCACTTGAATGAACAGTCATTTGATTCACTTACATCATGGAAAGAGCAAATCATTCATGGAATTGTGTTGTATGACAAGTAAATTTACCTGCACACGCATGAATGATTGTTAAACGCTATTCGTGCACTTCTGAATGTACAGGACGAACACGAAACACGATAACCGTAAACCACTGAACCTTGATGTCGAGATACCCTGAGAAATAGCTCGAAACTTCTCCCCTCTTTTAGACTCCCGAAATTTCGGTAGCTCTAAAACTTGTTTTCCAATTCCTCCCTTGGTTTCCTCCTCTTTATCTCTTCCGTGTTTTTAGAGAGTTTTGAGTGGTCCCTAAGGTAAAAGCACGGGAAGAACTTGAAGCACTGAGAGGTCCGTTTTTAAAGAAAAAGAAAACTGAAGCATGATTCTCAGGCACGAAAAGTAATAAGATTGGTCACAAATAGTGTGTACCTATTGCATTGTTTTTCAATGTTTATACAAGTGTTATTCCAGTGTACCTTCATTTGGGGTTCAGTCGAACATTAAAAGCAGTAGGAAGCTCGCAACTGAATAACCACAAACGGTGATTAGTAGCCCCATTTTGGCCTTGCGCAGTGTGTAGGTTTGGTATATTTACAGAATTTTTAGTTTTAGGTTTTGGGACCTATGTGTGAACTATTTGGAAACCACGGTTATTCAAGGGTGTTGCGCAGAAAATAGTAAAACGTTATGTACGAATTTTTCTTGGAGAATTCGATTCTGCTCTGAGACCACCGTCTCATCCACCCCTAAACGGATTTTCATTGTCCATTCATCTCATTCCAACATCAATCATCATCGATATTAATCACCATAATTTCTTCTGTCAGTTATTGATGCCCTCTTCGCTTATGCTGGATTGTCCCGGCAGGCATTGTGTATTTTAAACGGTGCAAATTGGGCTTCAAACTGTGTGCTGGATCGCCACACAGGGGCCCTTTGCCATATACGTGCTTATATTTACATGCATGTTTTTCTTTATATGTTTTCGGCTATTTGACGGGTTGGAGACAATAGAGTTTATCATCCAAGGACTCACAAGCTCGGACTCCATAAAACACCGCTGTTATCGGGCCTTTTCAATTATGAGTGGATTACGCACATGCGTATAAGCGTGCAAGCATGTTTTCTTAAAATCTCGCCGAAAATCGATGGACCCATATTTTATGAATTTCGAAATATATCGCATTTTCCACAGTTGAACTTACCCTCATCAAAATAACACTCCTCAAGTTTTAGGTTGTAAGTAAATCGGCTCAAAAATAGTGGTAACATGGTCAAATGTGTTTTTCCTTTTATATGCGGATAAATTGTAGGTTTAGGACATTGAAAAATTTCATTTGGTGTTTTTGAACTCAGCACATCATGCTCGATTCCCTATACTAAACCTGTAGATATAATTCTTGTACATATAATTCAATGTTCAGTCATCATTTTATATCTTATATATTCTTGAATTCATCGTTTCGTTTTGTTGTCGCTTCTATTTTCTTCTACCCCTCAAATCCTAATGCATTATAAATTATGGTGAAAATTGGGATCTCTTAATGCTGCTCTTTCCCCGTAAACTATCCGAACCACCGATTTAAAACTCAAAGGAAGGAGACTGCCTGGCCTGTTCCGATGGTAATCGCTTTTTATATGAGTTCTATGCAGACTTTCATGGTTTCTGTTTGAAATGGTGAAAGGGCTGGTTGCTGCAGGTGAAGTTGGAAGGAGCTTACTCCCAATGCAATCCACTTTACCTCTCTCGGCTCATTTCAAACGTTGTGCTTATTTTGCTAGACTGCCGTTGTGAGAGTGAAGGGGGAGAATGGTCCATTGTCGTAAATGACGATTCGCTACCTATCCAATTTCCGCGGTAGTCTACGGAATGGGCTTTACGGAACAAGCTTTACATTCGATTTCGTGAATATTTAATAGGTAGTTTCTGAAACTCTATTGGTTCATCATGAACTCAACGAAACAGTGTTTTTGACCTCAAGACACGAGAAAAAACTAACGGATTCTATCTGCTGAAAGATGAGCACTTCTACTGTTTTACTGTTAAAATAAAAACATCTAAAATACTTACACAAACGATGTTTTATGCGTGCCGCGCCCTCATATATGTCGATTTTTCCACAACGATAGTCTAACGTACCATTTTTGGCGCGTATCCTTCAAATTTAGAGTTTCGTATAGAAATTTATTCACTTTTAAAGGCAAAAACGTTCGTGACCAATCGCGAAATTCTAATAGCCATCTTGGAGCCGACCCGCGCACGTACCTTCACATTTTCACGGATGCTTAATATCCCTGCAGGTATAGTGGGAAGTGGGGTCATTTGCACATTTTACCGAAATTCCAAAGAAAATGAAGCTGTTGCAATGCGTCCGTAATTTTCAGAACATACTTTTTTGAAAATTTTTATTAGACAAATCCGATACAGATCATCCTGAATTCATCCCTGGATATTAACAAAAATTCATATGTACATTATATTTATTTATTTATTTATGTACATGTGTCACTCCAGACGATATCTGTCCTTGGGTATATGATAAAATTCCAAATTTCGCCAAAACATTCGTATTGCCAAACAAAAGGATGAGTTCGAAGATGGGCAATTTCCAAAAATTCTAAGGGGGTCAAAATTGAGTATCAGGAGTAAAAATCGGTAAAAACTGCTAAAATTGCGAACAGTTGCTATAACATCACTGGTAGAAAGGATGAGTGAAGACAGAAAAATACCGTTTCAGTTTTTTTTTTTTTTTTTTCAGAATAGGGGGTCAGATTTGGATTTTTTGGGGTACAAAATTGGTATTAAGGGCTAAAATCAATATTAATTCACTTGACGTTGTGTGGGAGGGTGATTCACGACGGTGGGACTATTTCAATAACAGAAATATTTTTCTCAAAAAAGAATGGGTCAAATTTGACTTTATGTAAGGGTCAAAAATCGGTAAAATAACTAAAATCACAAAAAAATTGTATAATTTTACGAAAAGTGGTATAATTTCTTGCTATATCATATTTTTACCCAGTAGCACGAATATTTCTTTGAAAACTCGCACTTATAGCCATGCTGCATAACTAAAACTTTTTTTTTTTAATCCTGTTCTCGGACGATCCAGATGATCATGTTTTTTCCAAAATGAACCAATCTCTATGAAAAAAAAGTCAACCAAAAGCAGACACAATGGCGGGTTCGGGCAAGACCTTTACAGAGTATTCATGCTCTCTGTTTGGCGTCATTAGGATTCCTCGTCATTTAAATAATTACATACGTAAAAGAGTTTCTATCGATGATGATGGACTTGGTGGAGTGGGGACGGAATAGGGCGTGCAGGGTTAGCCGTGCGTGCACTACATGTCACTCCTTTTCCTGCCTCCCAAAACATCTCCCGATGATAAATCACAGTAATTCATGATGCTTCAGGGTTTGCGGGATTCTAGGTGGAAAGGATTATTCTAGTGCGTCTCATATTACTTTTTAAAAGCTCCTCCTTCTGTCACCGGTTTGGAGCATTCAACGTCCGAGATTCTATACGTGTCCCTCTGTGTGTGAGTCTTTTTTGGCCCCCAATGGTTTTGGTGCCTGTTTTTTTCAAAAGCTTTCTTAAGTGCTCTTCGGATTAATTTGCGTGTCCCTCCAACCAACTCTGTTATACTAGAATCTTAATCAAAAGAGTCAGAAGCGTTCATTCACAAATTGAAGGGAATATTTGACCACTGATTTTGTATTTAAAACTCCTAGTAGCAACTTGGAGTAACTTTTAGAAACTAGGAGGAACTTTTGTATTCCTTCCTCTCCTCTAATGACAATCATTATTGTACGAATATAATGAATATATAATAATAATAATAATAATAATAATATAATTAAGGTATCTATACATAATATAATGAATAATTATATCAGTATTATGAATGTGGCCATGAGTTGCGGCCACACATACGGGACGGGTTGACATACAGCTTTCTTCAGACAGGTACTGGAATGCCAAACATGAGAGATTTACAAAATCATGTATGGGAGGAATACATTATAATAATCCTTCCAAGAGTAAAAATAAATAATTTGTTAGAAATGCTCGTAAATAAGTCATTGAATGATCCCACCAAGGTGGCCAAAAGTACCCGAATGTACCTATATGGAGCATTAGACAAATTTTACCAAAAGTAAAAATTGAAAAAGCAGAAAAATGAATGTAGACAGTATGGCTTTTGAGGCCCTAGAATTTTCCCCTGTATCCGTTTGGGTTGGGTAGGTCATGAAAATGTTTTTTTCTGTAAGGAGGGAGCGGTGCTATGTTTTGTCTGTTATGATTCAAAATACTGATATTACATGAATCATTTTGTCATTCTTGACATGTTCCTCAAATCAACGGCAGCTAGTTGATCTGGCTGTTCTAATTTTGTTAGTAAAACGAGGCCCATTGATGTAAAATACAAACCTATCAAAGTAAACTGTCCTTGTGATGGACGTGTCACATCTTTTCTGCCGTTTGTCAGAAGCGGAAGTGGGAATGGTTTCAGAACGGTCGGATCATCTTCCGCCTACGTTTCTTTAATATTTTTCTTTCTTTATTCTCCCACTTTTTTTCTTTCTCTAGCTTTCAGCTTCTCCTCCCACGCTGGCTTCTCATATCTATCACACTCGCTGTGAACACTGCCGCTTACGTTAGTTCCCCTGTTTAGTATACTACACTCAGCACGTGGGTGATCTTCTTGGATGCCCTCGCCCTCTATCCGGGCGTTTTAAAGCTGTTGAGACCATCCTATAATATTATGTTGATTATTCATCTATTCACCTCATAATGACAACCTTTATATGGGCATTTTACGACTGTTTCGCCCGAAGGGCAAGGGATCGTCTTTAATAGATCTTGAATGCCTCTGCCAACGCAGGCAGGACTACAACTTCGTGGACGTATACTAGGCATACTATTAATTTCGAGTTGATCGTTTCGTGATAGATCTATAAATAATAATCTACTGTGTTTTATTGAACAAGTTTTCTATTAAAGGTACGATTCATTATGTACCGAACTACGAATAGTGATTTATTTGTTCTGATCAAATCGGCCGTAGATACTGAGCTCGGCAAAATCAGCGTAAAATTTTCTGATGTGCATCCCACAGAAGAGAAAGCCAGATATTATTATTGTGGATGAAACGGTGCTCAACAGCTGGCTTACTCCTCTTGAACCGGAGCTCTTCAATCTGGACAACCCCATCATGTTTCTTTATACATCCAGCTGCTGCTGCAACGGAGCCGTGTCCTTTAAATTCTGATGGACCGAATAGGCAGCCGGGTTTCCCTTTAAATCCTCCCACCGTCGGCGTTCAAGCTACACCCACGGGCCGCCCGGACGGTGGGGGCCCTGCAAGCGCCAGTCGCTCGCTGAGGCGCCCCTTCGTCTCTGCAGCCATCAACTTGCCTGGGCCTTCGTGGCCTTCGTAGCCGCGTCTCGTCCTCCAAACCGCGTCACTGGATTTCGTTTAATTTGTTCGGAATCAGTTTATTGCAACACCAGGAACCATGATTGAGCATGACTACGTAAGTAGAAATTGCACACCGTCTCACAATACTCGGCGATTTTGGTTTATTATTTTCAATAATGAACCATTGGAATCGAACATGAAAAAAAAAAAAAAAAAATTCTAACCCCCCCTCAAAATTTGATGTTTTACGTTTCAAGGTACGTAGAATCTGAAAATGCAATAAAAATATTTCTGTCTGTCCGCCGTACGCCGTACGGACTTTTCTTAGTTACCATGAAAAAATTGATGAAATTCGGGTTATAGGTTCCGTTCGGGGTCTAGTTGGTCCTCGAAGCTCGACGTTACTGTCAGTCATCTCTAAGGGGTTCAAAATAGGGGTTGAAATTTTCAGAACGCCGTAGCTCGAAAACTTTCGATTGAAGGGTATGGTTTTTTTTAACGATATTAAATTTGTCTTGAGCTAAACCATTTTTTGAGACCAGCCGTTCGTGTGCACCAAAAAGCTTCGTCAACACGATCGTGAATCAAACGGTATAGATCCGGATCACTAAGGAGCACCTAGTGATTATAATCAAGGATGGCTGTATGAAGTCGAGTTGGTTGTTCTACGATATTATTTCATTTGACAAGTGATGGACTATCGGATTTTGTTGGTAGGTACTTGTGAAACTTGAACAAACTTTGAAGTATTATTGATGGGTAAATTATTACACAACGGTAAATTATTACACAGCGGCAAATTATTGCACAACGGTAAATTACTACACAACTGTTCATCTACCAAGAAGGGGCTGGATTTTGTTGATCGGTACTTTTGCAACTTGACCAACCGTTGAAGTATTATTGATGGGCAAGTTATTACACAACGGTTCATTATACTTGACCAGAGGGTAGGTACTGACCACCGAAAACAGTGATCTACGCAGAAGGGGCATCTATTTCACTCCACATCAACAATTTTCCTTCAAAAATTCATTATTTGCGTTTCTTTTCGCCATTTTAGTTACTGTCATCGAAAGAATTATTTTAGCAACATTTAACTCGTGATTTAGGTAGGTACCTAGTAACGAGTACGGGGTTAGGTACTAACCTACGGAGGGTCTGCGATCTACATAATATGTATAGAATAGTACATATTATATAGACGGTTTATCTATACAGAGAGCTGTGATCTGTAAAAGAAGGGTATTCTGTACAAAATAATAAACCGTTGTGCAGGGATTTGCAGCGTTTTAAGTTCAGGATCACCTGTCCTAGAACATAGACCTCTATCCTTAACCATTTACAAATAACTGTTGGACGTGATGGGGGGGAACGAGCTCTACAGCGATTTAATAATAATTTTAGTTCATTTCAAGTTACTCAATCCCACGTTTTGCTTCTTTGTACACAGAATAGCTCAACTTTGAAAAATCGCCTGGTTTGTCCGGGACAGTCATGTTAGGTGTCCGGACCTCAAAAAATCCTGATTTAGATTTTTCTTTTCCCTGTATAATGTGAAGACCGCGAATTATGTCAACCTGAATCACACTGTTTCTCCCTTGTTCCTGTTTGGATTTTGAAGGCATAAAAGAGCGACCGACCTGTAACTGTCACTGGTGGTGACCGGCATACTTGGAAAATTGCGGCTTCCTGTCCTCATAGCTGAATATCAATTCGCCTTACTACTCGGAGCGCATACGAATAAATGAATCACTTGTGTCTTCTCCGATCCTCGTTTTTTGGAGTGTCAAACACCCACGGACTTGGTGAATGAATGAAGGAATAACAAATTTAATGATAAAATAATGAGGTAAACACGTGATTGGCTTTGGTCCTCGAGACACAATCAAGTTCTATCTCGAACAATCTTATAGAAAAAGGACAGGAAATCATGACAATTAGAAAAACGGAGAAACATCAGGGGTTGAATGGGGTTGGAGTTACCTAGTGGTATGCATTTTATGAAAATACCATATTTCCTCTAGTGTGGATGTATCCCTGCATTCTTACTCATCGGCAACATGGAGGTGATTTCAGAGGGTCCAAATTCAAACACTTGTCCTAGGTTTCATAGCTAGAGCTGTGTGTATGGCACAATACATTGTGGTTTTCAAATGACTCGAGAAAATATCAAATAACACTGAACTTTTGGAAAATTTATGCTGCCAACTTTGGCGCCCAACAAACTATTCTACAACGAGCTCTCACATTGTTACGTCCTTCCTGAACACACTTTTACGCCCTTCTGAAATTACCCTGCTCGTAAACCCGTTCACGCGTAAACACATTATTAAAATTAACTGCTTGGCTGAGTTACGGTCAAGTCCTCATAGCCCGGCTATCCAAAGATGTTAGAAGCGGGTTTTTCGTAGCAAAGAAAGTAGTAACCGGGTAGAAGTTTACAACATCCTTATTTTGCATTGATTATTAGGTACAGTAGCTGCGATAAGAAGTTGGTGCAACTCCCAGAAAGACTTTAAAGTTGATTGGTTATATAATTTACTGGGTACGTAGGGAAAGTTGAATATTCTCATGAAAAAATATCAATGCAAGACGAAGTTTTTACTCTTTTAACTCATCTATAATTTACAAGTTGCCTTTAATTCCGGATAGCAGCATTAAAGCCCACAGTCATTATGCCATTAAAACGTAAGAGTTCCATGTTTTCGAGAGAAAGTGTATGTCAACAGACTGTTTCCTTACTGATGGTGAAAAGTGTTCTAGTAGCAGTTCGATCACTATCACAATGTCATTATACTACTGCATTGTGTATTGTCATATTTCTCAACAAAAATGTTCTCAAAAGGTAGTTAGTAGAGGAGTAGTAAGAATTAATAAAGCGATTCCTCATATAAAACAAGACATTCACACCGGGACTCATACGAAATTGTGGTCCCTAAAATCGGATGCCAACTCCGCGAGAGCCCACATGTACATGATACTGGACACTATTCTAAGGAGTAAGATTCCCGTGTACAAAACCCGAAGACTTAGGCGTTTTATTAATACTCTATCTATGCCAACGGTTTTTCGAGGCGCGTCTGCCAGAGATGGTTAGATAACATGAAACACGTGTGCTTCGAAGATATGTATCAAGAATGGGACGTGGTTTCCATTACGGGATTTCAAGTGTTCTTAAAGGGCACCTGTTAATAATGAAATTCTTATGCTTAGATATTTTAAGAGAGGATGAGGAGATACAGGATGTCTCTGCTTATAATCTCTCATTTCCTTATTTAGGTCCTATATCGTCAAAACTTATTTAGGACATATACTTATCTACTTGCTTTTTTGCGTAATATCTGATTTCAAAGACGAAATTTGTTGAAAAAGTGGAATTATTGTCCATTTGAGGCTTTTGTTAGTTGTAAATAGATACCTATTAGACAAAGAAGATTAAACAACTTAATAAAATGATGCCCTCAGCCTAGGTGCCTTGATCGTCACAAACTGCTGACGCAGCCAGAACATACAGGATGTAGGGAGATAGGTGGTGTACTTGGAGTACCTACCTAGAGTATAAGTACTTCCCAAGGATGAGTAATATAACTAGCTTATCAACGAATGAATTCTATCTTAAAGAACTTGACTGATGCCTCAACTCTTATTGCCGCTTCCTATCTCAACGGGCAGCTAATGTCAATGCCACTCATCAAGTGACCCCGTCAGTTCTTGTTCGCACCGTGCCCTTTTACCCGGTAAAAGAGGTTTGAAGAATAAAATCTATTTAATCATTAATAAAACCTGTTCAAAATGTCCATGAAGATGTTGCGTAGGGGGATAGGTAAGGGTCAGTGTTGAATGGAAAAGAAGGGCTAAAACGCACAGTTACTGATGAAGAAGTACGTCCGGCATCTGCTGTAGATCAGAGGCCAGATCAAAGAATAGACCTACCTACTGAATTCGCTTTTCTCTCCATGCCGCATTATTAGTCATTCAAAGATCCATATGCACTTAATGAAGAATTTGTTGGAATTGTCTTCGTTTGAGTGGAATTTATAACTATTCACACAGTTGTCCTCGAGCTCGAGACTCGACAAACTACACCAAATTTACGAGAAAAATGTTGATGAACTGCAGTTGGAAACGACGTTTGGAAAGTTGAAGCTTTTCAGCCCAATGTCGTTGGAAGAGAGACAGAAAAAGGCTCAGCGAGTTATGACGGAAGCGAGTTAATTAATTGAGCGTTAAATGAATGTCAGCGGAGCGAGGGAATCGCGGGAATCGTCATCTGGCCCGGCCCGACGGGGCTAGACGGCATTCGAAAAAGCTGTTAAAGGTTGACTCAACTGAAACGAAGAGGGATCAGAGAGCGGGGGTTTTGGCAGCAGCTCAACCGCAAAATACGAATCCGAGTATAGCTCTGGGAAGAATAGCGCTAGAAAGTACCTATGGAGTTTGAACCGCAGCGAAGGCCGAAAGGAGAAAAGATGAAGATGGATTATGTTAGAAGCGAAGGGAACGCGGTTCAAGCCGTGAGTGTGGGCAGAGGCTAGAAATGAAAACCTAGATTATTTTTGGAACATCCGAAACAGGGGGATTGCAACAACAAATTAACGAGCCAATTCTACAGGCAGAGATTAGAATCGATTATGCAAAATAATGCAAAGTAATTCGACAGCTCTACTGCATTGGTTGCGGGATGGTCAGTGACAAAACCATCATCAAGTCTGGGCATAACGTAAATCAACATTAGTATCTATATTTATAGCAGGGTATTGAAACTCATGATCCCCCCTCATATCCCTTATTTAAACCATGATGTTAAAACCTGAACCCAAACTAGAAATTGCATTTAAATGATGCAAATTCGAAATGGGGTCACAAAAGCGGTTTATATTATTTTTTAATGAAACTAGATTCCATTTTGAGAATTTTGCCTCCAATCGCGCTGTCCCCGATAAGTACCTGTGCTATAATTGTTCAACGTTTCCACCAGTTCTGATGTCACAGTGAGCAGGGGAGTCCTGCCCGGGCAAGAGGGGTGCAGTTGGTTGAAATTTTGAAAAATATTTATTTAAAAAAAACTATTTATCGTAGGGCAGTGCGGTTAGAGTCAAAATTCTCAGGATGGAATCAACTTTCATTTAAACAAAAATAAAATAAATACGTGCACTTACCCCATTATTTACCCATACCTATAGGTATAAAGCTAGTTTAATATTCATCATTCTTCCGTGTACCTCCACGCGGCTAATGATCGTGGTGGATGATGTCTAATGTTCGTTTCAAATTGTTAAGACTGGGTTCATAGTTTAAAAGAGAGCAGGTATTGAGCAATCCGAACAATTCCTCTCGTTTTGAAATGTTTTTCTGCTGCAGTGCCGTTAAATTCGGTTTTCCTCATAAAATGCACCCGTTTTATTTGATTTGTTCAGTCGGGTCCTTGTGTTTGTTGACTTATTTATAGTGTAACATGCACGTTTCAATTTTTAGTGCCCCAAGCTATTCTGGTAAGGCCTTCTAGTGGGTTCTTGATTGGATCCAGATCCCTTCCTCCCACTCTTCACGTCAAAAACGCGACTGACTTCATCATCTCGCCGAAAAACTCCTCCGGGCTCTAAGAATCGTATTCCTTCTGGCTAGATGTTCGCCCCAGTTGCGGCCGCGGGTTGAGCAACAGTGTTCTCACTATCCTCCCGGCGAATCTTTTGAAGTCCCTCAGGGTATCGCGTCTGTTTCTTCGCTAATGTCCTTCCCGCCTTCTCCCGGCTCCAAACTTCCGGTCCCCCAAAGGACAGCGATGTCATCTAGGTCAGCCAGCTGTCTGAGGGTTAGCATTGTTTCTGGATTTTCCCTCATATGTAGCTTTCTCAACCAACAGTTGCTTATTCCTTGAACCAAATTTACTAATCTGTATCTTCCTATTTGCCCTAACCGTCTCCAGGGAGTATGTATCTTTTCCAATAACTTTTCTATTGACTTCCAACTTCTTTCGAAATCGTCTACGAACTAAACAATGACGAAATTTTGGAAGTGGTATTTTTTTGTTTGGAAAAAATCGATATGTATCGTTTGTTGTTCGTTATATATAACAATATCTCTCATTAATTTCCGTCACCTATTCCTTGCTCAGATATTATATTCATTGCGAAAAAAATCAATTTTACCCAATTTTGAAAATGTTCTGAGCAACTAGAAGTATTTTTGAGCAGGTACATACTAGATACGCTAAGCTAACGATTCTGTTGCTAGGAATGGAAAATTCACCTGGATAAACTCTTGACTCTTGACTTCGGAGTTACATCCTGATGGTGGAGGCATCCTACTGCCCCGAATGCCCTTGCATTAACTGTGAATTCTCATACTAGTTCTACTATAATTTATTGGTGTTGTAACTAGTACTTTCACAGGGTGTTCACAGATTGAGAACGTTCTAGGAATCGATTCTACAACTAATTTCCAACGAAAAGTTCCTCTTTGCAGTTTTCTAACCCTTTGTTTTCATGTTTTTCTTTTTCACTTTTGAGAGTTTTTTCGTGCTTTCGACCGTATACCACTAAAATGGCCATAACTCCCTTAAATTAGACAGTCACAATTTATATAATACTTAAATTACAATTTAACGCTCTTTTCAACGGCGTTCTTATTTTTAATTTTACAGTGTAATTTAAGGGAGCTGTGGCCATTTGAGTGGTGCCTGTAACGTCGAAAACACGTGAGAAAAAAAATCTTAGAAGTGAAAAACTCACGAAAACAAGGGATTTAAAAAAAAATGCAAAGAGGAACCTTTTGTTGGAAATTAGTTGTATATAAAGTAGATTCCTAGAAGGTTCTCAATCTTAAGTGTGTACACTGAATAGCGATAACTGACAGTATATCCTGAAAATTTGAAGTCATCAGATTTTCCGGCCACTTCCGGCACCTTGGCGCCTCTCTTTGGCGTCGTCGTGACTGATTAATGACGAATTATATTCTCTGTGTTTACCTGAACCCCCGAAATGCGATATCACTCTGTCCCCTTTCTTCTTCATACCTGTTGTTAGGACAAAGGTATAATTGCCAAAGATAATCCGCTTAGGTTATTCAGTCTACGCAGTATCGTATTACCCATCCGACGCCCAATAATGGTCTTTACGAAAGAGAATAATAGGCCGTCAGGGCGTTCAGAACCCGCTGGTCCCGTTTGTGGTAGGAGCGGATTGGACGAGTCCTGCCCTATATGGATTTGACAGTTTTTTTCACTGGTCCCTTGTGCCTTCCGCTACCAATCTAACCAGGTTCTCCACTGAGCTCCAAGCTCACCAGAAATAATTCTAAATGTTATTTCCTCTTGATCAATTGGCTCATTTCCACTTCCCTCAATGATTTTGCTCATAAGTTCAAACGTAGCGAGTGGATTGATGAAAAAACACAAAATCCATACACTATAGAGAGTATAGAGTATTCAGTACACGGTTTGGATAAAACTGGATCAATTTAGTCAGAATTTTGGCTGTATCGTAGAACTGTTCGTGAACTAGTTTGCATATATATTTTTTTTAAACTCTCGAGTGCAGTATCCGAGACCGAATTTGTGGTTTAAAATTCTAATCGAGTATCACTGTTATACATACGGTATCCACGTGTACGCCAACTGTATTCGAAGTAGCTGTCATTCTTTCGTGATTAGCTTCATCTGGCCTAGCCTGTATAATATTCCTAGTAATATATCCCTGTATAACAAGTTATTAGCGCCATGGTGATGGTGGGGGGGGAGACATTTAATAGGGCGAGGCTAGAAAGGAGGTTCTGCCCTTCATTCCAATTTCAAATTCAGGTATCATGTCTTCACTTCGCATCTCTGTTCATAATTAAATAGATATACCTATTCTTTGTGTCCCAGCGGATGCGGTTGTTCGAGAAATGCCTGGAAGACGCGGGCGGACGACTGGCAGCCTCTGAAACGGCATGCGGGTCGTGGATACCGACCACAGACCCAGCACAGGCACCGGCTCAGCTCGACAATCTCCAGGTAATTATAGAGATATAGGTTCATCCGTTGAATTGTACGGTGTTTTAACTGACGACTGGCTTTAGGAGTTTCACAAATTATACATTATGTTCGAATAAATGAGGTACAAGTTGTTCACCAAGGGTGAAGGTTTTTTTTCCAAACTTCCAACCACATTTTTGTTTACTCTGATTATGTAGAAATTTCAAAAATACTGAACAACAAAAACATTTTGCGTAAAAGACGGTAAAGCAGAACCAACTTTTTTCGCCAAGAGTGGACATTCTCGTTCCAAAGAGGAATATCGTTCAATTGCTATCTGATGAAAAATTTTGAATCTAGTTAGCTTTTCTATGATCTAGTGTTATCATAGAATAAAGAAAACAAAAACAAAAAGCCAAAAATGATGTCAATGACCTGGCAGTGTTTATTTCGTGAGCACCATTCCACAATACCTGCATTAAACCAAAAGGTCAACCACACCAGTAGACCTACTCCTATCCAATGTGACGAAAATTATTACCGTTCCCTCATTTTCCCACAATATCCGAGTCGGACATTACTGGATTATGCAACCACAAAATTACTTCGATGGTATCAAGCCATTAATAATGTGGAAATTGTTCAGCTGATTTTGCTGTCTCTATTCTCCCAACATGCGACCGAATGGTCCACTCAATGAATCTCTCTTTGTTTCTTTTGCCACTGCTGAGGGTTTTTTTTAAAACCATATCAAGTTCGCAGTGTAATGAAACATTCACGCTATATGCGGATTGAAAGTGTATTTTGTGGATTTGCTTCTATTGACTCCTTTTGCGTCCAACGGATTAGTAAAATCATCCTGATTGATGTCTCATAGATCAACATTGGCGATTCCAAATAAAAAGGAGAAATGCTGACGGGAAACAGGATGAAATCTTTATTCCGAAGGTTTATTGGGATGTAAATCTTGTGCAAGAGGAGGAGGCAATTGAAAGCGAGGGCGACAGAGTTTTGTGGAGGCGGTGACTGATAAGGATGGATTTCCCTTGGAAACGGCGAGGCCCATTTGAACGCAAATACCCAAACAGACGGACGACCCTTCTTGAGGGACATTTAGAGGGGGAGGGGGATTGAGGGCAATAAATGAAAATCTACTTAGGGAAAAGAATCAACAATGTTCTACGATATAGTGGACTGAACTTGTCCGATCGGAAATCGTAGTCGTTGTACCATTTCGGAGGATAATGTGGGTTCCAGTTATCGTACTCAAATAACTGGTAGGTTACGTTATTGGACTATCAAGTTATAGAATATGAAAACGGAAACTACGAGTAAACCTACCGCAGCAGCATAATGTCGACATGCCTTATGTCCTTGCTTATAAGTTGCTGCACAAACTATTGGTATAAGTCAAGCAAATACATCTATAGGACAAAGGCAGTAGTTTTGTTCCTGTACAAAATAGGTTAAAATTATAAGTTGTTTCTTTGAACCCGATTTTCCGTGACTCTTCAACCATTTGCTTCTTCCACTTGCCTCTCTCAGCTCCTTGCTAATATTGACACCTAGTTGCCTAATTAAGGTAGGTATTCTATCGAACATCTTCGAGCCGTTTATGCAGTCTTAACTACTCGTATCTTCTTTTTTTAAGCTCTCACCTATTTTTAAAAATTTTCACGTCGAGGTGGCTAATACATCTTGCAGGTCTTCAAGTTTCTGCATTGAACTAAGAATGTCATTATGTTCCCTATCTTCGTGACGTATGTAGAGTGGTTTCTGCTGCTCATTGGCTGCTTGTAACATGAATTATTTTGTCCCTGAATAAAATTACAAAGTTATTTTCCATATCCACCGTTTCTGTGTGCACTTTTACGTTTATAGTCATTTTAAAATAGCAATAAATTCATGGTTTGATCATTCAGAAATTCGGTGAGAGGTTGGGACCTTTGACGAGAAGTATAGAAGATATGAACGACCACGTAGCTACCTTCCGTTCTACCAATGTCAACGTATCACCTGCCCTTCTGGCAAGAGTCGACGATCTGAATGCCAGGTCAGTTTAATAATAAAAACTTATAACCCATTATTATTCCTTACGCTGTTTTGTTTACAACTGTAATGAAGTATTTTCGTCTTCCTTGAAATAGCAGTTCAGTTGGATCACTTATCAAAAAACCATAATTTGTACTTATTGTTTAACGATTTATCGTCAGTTATTGGGCACATTGAAATTCAACAGGTGGCGCGCTATCCAGATGACCGTTGACGACAGATTCAAGGCACTTAGAGGACTGACATCAGGGGGCGCTCCACCTAACCATAGTTTTCTCTCGGCCGCAGTGGACCACCCCTGGGAACGGGCTACTACACCTACTAAAGTGCCTTATTATATCAAGTGAGTGCCCCTCATACAGCACCTGGATATTCTATTCGACATGTTTTTTCCTCGTCACAAAACTTGTTAGGGAAAGTCGTATACCGACTGACTTATTGGGATACATATTAGCCACCTACGTTGAAGGTGACGTCACAACAGTTATCTTGCTGCCTCTCAAATGCCGACCCACACAGAGGATGTCATGCCTGCCATTTACCTCTCATTCAAGATTTGAGTTGAGTAAATAGCTGTCCTCTTGCATATGAATCATGCTTTCCTATTTCACTTCAACCTGATTATTAGAACTGTTTCGCAGTTGTCAATTCCATCGTCATCTTCTTTTCTTGAGGAATCGTTCGTCACTAGCTGGTCGAGTGTTGGAGGCGGGCCGTAACTCGTTAAGGGGAATGGGACCCCCAGGCGACGCGGAAAAAGGAAAACGATAGGGGTAAATACGAGGGACGTCCAGAGAGTATATACAACAAGTGTTGAAAATTGAAAAATGTATATATTTTAATGAAATTTACAGGATATATGCATGCCAAAACTCGTAACAAACAGCACGTTAGGGGACAAGATCATTTGCTTATTATGTGCACTCCAGCTACGAGGACTGTAATTTCAACTCTACTTTTTGGGCACAACCTCCTGTCTTGGACAGCCCCAGGGCGACAGATGGTCGCGAATCATTCCACTCGGACTTCAATAAACTATTTTATTTCAAGCGACCAAAAGCGACTAATTCATGTGGTCATGAAACTGTTGGAGGAAATTCAGGCCGAGAATTTTTTGAAGATCAAAGTTTGTAAGCTGGCTCGATTAATCCGATGAGGAGAAGAACGCAGGGAATACCTGAAGTATCAAATAAGGCTGTATTTCTCACTGCTTATAGTTAAAACAAGGTTGAGGGGGCTTTTGGGGTTCAGTCAGGAAACGACGCTCTGCTCTTCTAGGCCAACGTTTCGGTTTATTTATATATAAACGATCCACAGGGCTACAAGGTACAAGACACCCCAGAGGACGTTAGTGATATTAGACGTACTTCGATGTCCGCTGGTGTATCATTGTAGCCATAAGAATGGTTTATAAATAATCCGAAACATTGACATAGAAAAAGAGTGTATCGTTTCCCGACTGAACACCAAAAGCCCCCTCAATCTAGTTTCATCTGGAGTACCTGTCTCCTAAATGAACGGGAGATATATCAATAGAAGAAGGATGCACTCACATATATATATTGATGAAGTTGGGCAAAAAGTAGCCCCTACCGTGTAAATTGCGGACGACGTAAAATTGCATTTCGTTTAAAATGTGGACGAAATGTCCTATGAACAAAGAACTTGAAAAGACCAATTTTTAACCGCATCATCGCTTTGCTTGTAGCCTGAGTCAGATAAGGGAAGTGGGAAGGAAAATTTGCTTGGCTCCCCCTAACGTGTCGTTTTCTTCAAAAAATAATTTCTCCTCACGTGTTTTAATAATTCCCCCTTACCCTTATTAGCGAGCGCTTTCGATGTAAGGACATCGTCATCTATGTGCTTACGTCGAAAGCGTTCGCCTCCAGTACTCGACGAGCTAGTTACATTGATTCCTCTAGAAAGTACTACTACTACCAGTAGAAATAAACCTTAGATTTAATTTCTTTTCTTGTTTCCGCCGCATTAAGTTATATAGTTCTTGAATATCAATACGTGTAGTTCAGCAGAGCTGGTACAAACAGCGTGATTAATAATTTTCTTACTTTTGTTTGCAGTCATCAAACTGAAACAACGCATTGGGACCACCCGAAAATGACGGAACTTATGAATTCGCTCTCCGAGCTCAACGAAGTCAGATTTTCAGCGTACAGGACGGCGCTCAAACTCAGAACTGTACAAAAGAGGATGTGCTGTAAGTTAAACCCGTAGTCAAGCTTTGTGTAGTTGGTACAGGGATAACTGATAACGGGGCAATGTTCAAATGCCACGTTGTATAATCTCTCTTATCAATAAAAGACTTCTTGAGGTCGGATCCAAAGAGAGGAAGGAACAGGGGGCGCGCCACTAAATTGAAATGTCACTTTTCACGTAAATCCCTATTCAAGTAAATCTGCGGAAATTATTGTGTCACGCTGGGAGCGATGTGGGGTTTTTCAGACCCCGTGAAAAGCTAGTCACACCGGTTAAACTGGAAGCAGTCAACATTCCGGCACAAATACGCCCCTTCGCATAACAGACTATCAGCAAAGGTGAGGTGACAGGACCGAAGTTATTGCTCCAGGAAACCAAGCTAATGAACAGCTGGAATGCACCAGCTGGAACTTTCAAACCTTCCCTTCCCCAAATGCTGAGGAACAGGGACTGCGCACTCAGCGGGGATTGGTCACCTTTGTTGACATCACATCGAGTCACCACCGCTTTAGTGTTGGGCGAGTGTTGTGGGGTTCTTAGAGATCTGCTTGGAGATCATGGCGTTTATAGAAAGCTAGTCACATCGATTAAATGGGAAGCAGTCAACAATCCGCCACATACCTATGTTTATATCATCAAGTTTCCTAAAAAAATTCACTAAAACGTTGTCCGAATGTATAAAAATTATTTTTATTCTTGTTTTTATTTAAAAACCGGGGGAACTAACCTTTTTATGCTACCTTATAGTATTTTCCTTATGTCGATGTCATGTATGACTTACCATACTTATACAGAGGTAACTGATGACAACAGAGCTGCTTGTGCAGAGTTTATTGGAATTTTTATGCCTACATGTAAGTAATTGTTGATAGTTCTACGGGTTGATCCTGATGAGTCCAGGAAAAAAATCAGCGAAATCAGTCAAACCGAGAAGCATGCCGTTATTTCACTCAAACATTTTATTTTCTCCGCTATTTACTCGCGTTTTTATGTTTTTCATCCCATTTGTGAAAACTACGTTAAATTTCGCGTGATGTCGATCATCAGCATTTCCTAGAGCTCACAAAAGAATATTGTTTAAGGGGCTCCACTTACACACAACAAGAAAATTACAATTCTCTAAAAACTTTTAAAATCAGTAACTGTACCGAAAATACCTGGGCACTTTGCAAACTTCTCCCATATCTTAGCTTTCGTACTCAATTTTTTTTCTACAGTGACATTTAGAGGATAAAATAAGTGTGGATCTCAAAAAAAAACATAGACTTTTTAAATGCTGAAAGAACGCGGGGTTTTTAACTTTAACACAGGGGATATAAAAATAAATATCTTACTTGGTCTGGGAAGCTTGGGAGTGTCACCATTCGATTCAGCGGAGAAAGTTATGTGGTTAACACCTAACTCTCAATAGGAAGTCCCGTTAAATGCAAAATCCCTTGATTTTGGCAAAAATTTCACGTTATTTGAGATCCACACTCATTTTCTCCTCTAAATAGCTTTTTAGAAATAAAATGGAGTGCACCGTTGGAAAGCTGAGATTCGGGAGGCGTTTTGAGGAGACATGCAAGTGCTAGAGGTATTTTCAGTACACCTACGGATTCTTCAAAGTTTTTACAGAATTTTAGTTTCTTATTTTTTTTATAACTTTGAGTCCCTAAAGCACTGTTTTTTGTGAGCTCTAGGAAATCCTGATGGTCTATATAGGGTGAAATTTAACGAAGTTGTCAAAAATCGGGTCAAAAATAGAAAAACATGAGTACCTAGATGGGGAAGAAAATCAAGTGTTTGTGTGAACTAACGGTTTTCTGACGAAAAACCCCAAAAAATCCGTTTCTCCACTAGGACGTGTTTCTTCGGTATTCCCTTTTTTTCCGGACTTATCAGAAATTACCCTGTATAAATGTAGGGACCTCAAAAATTGTCATTCCTCACTAGAGGTTTTCCTGTCGGTTTGTTCGTTATAATTTGTTGATTTTCGTTTCAGTGGACCTGGTCACTGTAAATCGAGCTATAGACGCATTCGACTCCCACGGGCTGAGAGCTCAAAACGACAAAGTTCTGGACGTGACTGATATGATTAGTGTTCTTAAGACGATTTATGATCAACTAGCCAATGAAAACCCTTCGTTAGTCACCGTTCCTCTGTGCCTTGATTTAGCTGTGAATTGGCTGCTCAACGTCTACGACAGGTACCTATCCAACCTATCTTTTATAAGTCTATGTATGTACGTAAAATATAGTTACAAACTAGTTCTATTGGTATGGGTTCGCCTTTCGAAAGTGCCTTTTGCCCACGTCCTTATAAATCCTTTTAATCCATATTTAGCCATTTCTACCTGACTTACCTACGCGGAGCGTTCGCAGGATAAAATTCGCCTAAGTGTGTTTAGGTCTTATCCCCCATGCTTTCGCCACCCGATTCCGAACTTGAGTCTCAGGATAAACAAACAACTTGTTGAAAAAACTTGAGCCGTTGTGTAAATACGATGCGATGTAAACACACTATTCTTACTAGAGGTCGAGAATACCCGGTTATTTTCATCCCACTTTGCCCAAGTTTACATTTAGTGCGGCGCACAGTGGGCAGGAAGGGGGAAAATCCCCAAAGTTGATTGTCTCAATTCTATTGTTTTTCCACTGTTGAATACCTATACAATCATGATCTCAACCTTTCTCAGTTTTAAATAAAAATTTATTACGTGAACTACCTACTTACTCATTGAAACTCAGATTTTCGTGATTCCATTGGAAAAATTCGCCAATTGTAGTGAAACGTTTGCCGATTCTTTGGTCCAAAAGAAGAATTAGAAAAATCGGCTGGTGCTTTTTTTTACATGTTTTCTGCATAGTTTTCCTACAACTTAAGGTAATAAGTCGTGTTGAAAACACTTATTAGACCGGCAAAAAAAGCATTACGGAGCGTACGTAGGTAGTTGATGAGTAGGTAACAATAAATAAAATTCAAACTTGACACAAAAATTCAAGTAATAATACAAAATTAGTAATAGGGAGGAGACAATGTTCGTTTTTCCTGGATTTTCTCAAAATTTGAAGGTAGGTATGACTAGTCATCGATGTGATTTTGGAACAGTCGAAAGACTCATTATTGAGAATAATAAACCAAATAATACACAGCATTGAATGATAAATTGGGAACTCCAGTTGAAGAGTTAAAATACTGTCAGTTTTAAATAGGTTAAAGAATACAATTATTCATTAATAAGCTCGAAATAACTATACAAGAAATTCAAACTTTGAACGAAAAATAAAATTCCAACTTGAAACAACAACCAGTTATATTAGTAGGTAATAAAACGCTGCAAATTATTACACAACAGTTTATTATTTAACCTGTATAGATGCCCCTTCTCCGTAGATCGCTGTTTTCTGCGGTTTTCGCGAGCTTCCGTCAGGAAAGCCCTAAATGGAGTACTGGAGCCGGCCCGGGAACTACAGTTTCATAAAAATGCGCGAGATTCAATAATTCGATCATTAATATTATTTGTTGTTATTCATGAAGCATAACGTTTGTTCAAGTTGCAAAAGTACCTATCAACAAAATCCAAAAGATCTCATGCTCAGAATGCTATCTATTTTCAATTGAAATAATATCACAGAGCAACCAGCTCGATTTCATACAGCCAATCAGGTGTTCTCTAGCAATGGCATCTGGGCCGGATTTATACCGTTTAATTCACGATCATGTTGACGAAGCTTTTCGGTGCAAGCGAACGGCTAGACGTACAGTGCTCCGGTTGGTCTCAAAAAATGCTTTAGTTCTCAAGATCAATTTAAAACCGTTAAAAAAACCCATACCCTTCTACTGAAGGTTTTCGAGCTACGGCGTTCTGAAAATTTCAACCCCTTATTTTGTACCCCTTAGAGATGACTGACTGTAGCGCCGAGCTTGGCGAACCAACTAGACCCCAAACGGGACCTACAAACCAAGTTTCGTTAATTTTGGTTCATGGTAACTAAGAAAAGTGCGAAGTTCGCCGTACGGTGGACGGGCAGAATTTTTTTGATTCCATTTTCGGATTCTACGTACCTGGAAACGGAAACCATCTAATTTGGGGGGGGGTTACAGTTTTTTTTCCCCCCATACTCGATTCCATAGGTTCCGGGGAATCCGCCACTAGTTACAAGTACTTACTTAGTAGTAGTTTTTCTTCAACCTTTGTTTCGGCAGTAGTTCAGCTTTTCAATGCGCAAAAGTCCTTGGTAGAACATGAATCTGGATGTACCCTACTTGTTTTGAACAAATAGTACACATTCGGTCTTCCGTTTTTATTTTTATTTCATTCATTTATTTATTTTTCAATTATTATTATCCTTGTTTTTAAAGTGACAGACATCGCCAGGAAACGCGTTTTTTGAGGTTTTTAGTGAAAATTACCATCCCAAGTTTAGGAACATAATAATATGGTATATTCGGAATCAGCTCAACATTTCCTGTAAGAATGGTTCACCAAACATAAAAAATGTCCGTAGTTCAGAAATAGCTAAAAATTGGTTAAAATGGTTCTAGAACGAATTTGGTTTTGTAACTCATATCTGTCAATCCTAATCGGCAAATGAACCTCATCTTCCGATTCAGTGCGAAAAAATACATGAAGCATGAGATCAAACCTCCAAATATTCGAACAGTTAATCATTTTTCCTCTAAATCGGGTGTTTTCCTCCCCACTGTGCGATGCTGGGAGAGATTAGTGTAAGTATATAATCTCGGTAGGTATATCTTCAGACTACAGGATATCTACCAGTTTGCGGTTTATTTGTTATGTACCTATATATTGGTCTGTTGACGTATAACGAGGGTTGTTCTCATCTATTTTTTTTAATTTTTTTATTTATAGCCAGAGGACAGGCCAAATTCGCGTTCTTTCCTTCAAGGTCGGCATCGTCTTGCTTTGCAAGGGTCACTTGGAGCAGAAATATCGGTGTAAGTTATTGCACATGTTTTTACATAACGTTATATTATTGTACAATGGTACCAATTATTTTAAATAAATTTCTCCGAAAAACTAAGCATCATTCGAGGTGAATGTAGCTTGTGGCTTTCATCTTCATTTTCTTCGTTAAATTAACCTTAAGCCATGAATTATGGCTTAAATTTTAAGACGAGCCACTGCTAGTGGAAGCTGAACTTGTAAGGTATGCATTGTTAACTACCTATGCATTTCTTTACGGTCATGGTTAGGTTGTACTGCCACGGTATTCTGTTCATTACGATGATTTATTTATTGGCACGGATCTGCTTTCAGACTTATTCAGATTAATGGCTGATCCAAGCAGGCTGGTTGATCAGAGGAAGTTGGGTTTGCTTCTCCACGACTGCATTCAGATCCCTCGACAACTGGGTGAAGTCGCTTCTTTCGGCGGTTCCAACATCGAGCCATCCGTCAGAAGTTGTTTTGAACAAGCCGGCAATAGCACAACTACCATCGAGGTGCGATTGAAATAATTTATGCATCCAACCCAGTGGCGGATCTAAGATATGGAGTGGAGCGGAGGGGCTAACCAGAAATGTTTGAAAAAATTCTAACTCAAGACGGGGTTTTGGTTTATTATTCTCTGAATAATACACCTATGTATTCGGTTCGGAAATTTTTTTTGGAAAACCCCCTCAAAATTTTGGTTTATTATTTTCAATAATGAACCATTGGAATCGAGCATGAAAAAAAAAAAATTCTTACCCCCCCTCAAAATTTGATGGTTTACGTTTCAAGGTATGTAGAATCCAAAACTGCAATAAAAATATTTCTGTCTGTCCGCCGTACGCCGTACGGGCCACTTTTCTTAGTTACCATGAAAAAAAATTGATGAAATTCGGGTTATAGGTTCCGTTCGGCGTCTAGTTGGTCCTCGAAGCTCGACGTTACTGTGAGTCATCTCTAAGGGGTTCAAAATAGGGGTTGAAATTTTCAAAACGCCTATACAATTTTTTTACGTAAATATTTTTACGGTTTTAAATAGTTCTTGAACTTGCGAGTTTTTTAAGACCATCCGGAGCATCGTACGTCCAGCCGTTCGTTCAAAGTAAGGCCCCGAAGTTTGCACCGACAGGCATTTTCGACTCCAGTGTGAATGAAATTGTATACAATTCAAACCAAATCTCGTAACCAGAGACGCGCCCACAATAGGAATTTGTGAATACGGCCAATCATTGGTAGGGATCACCTGATTATATTGGCGGAGTATGAAGTCGAGTTGGTTGTTCTGTGATATTATTTAATTTGGAAAATGATGGCTCTTTTGGAGTTTGTTGGTAGGTAGTGAAACTTGAACAAACGTTGAAGTATTATTGATGGGTAAATTATTACTACGGTAAATCATTACTCAACGGTAAATTATTACACAACGGTTCATTATACCATCTACGTAGAAGGGGCTGGAGTTTGTTGGTAGGTACTTTTGCAACTTTTTTCACTCCTCATCAACAATTTCTTTTCAGAACTTCATTATGTGTGTTTCTTTTTGTTAGGTACTGTTTGTCATCGGCAGAACTATTTTAGCAACATTTAACTCGTGATTTAGGTAGGTACCTAGTAACGAGTACGGGGTTAGGTACTAACCTACGGAGGGTCTGCGATCTACATAATATGTATAGAATAGTACATATCATATTATATAGACGGGTTATCTATACATAAGAGCTGTGATCTGTAACACAAGGGTATTCTATACAAAATAATAAACCGTTGTGCAGGGATTTGCAGCGTTTTTTCTTTTACGTTTCAAGGTTTGCAGATTCCAAAAACGCTGCAAAATCCTCGTCACATGGGTTCATTATTCTACTGGACATACCTTCAGAGATGTGGGATGTCATTTATTGTTTCTTTCATGTGCAGTAATTGAAACAGCTATTTTTTATGGTTTCCACCAATTTTGGCCCCCAAAAACACGAATTGGGCTCCTATTTTTGACAAATTATCTTTTGTCATTGATAGTGCCATTTAATTGTCTTGATTCACTTGTTGATACTACTTCTAGTGTTATTATACAAATTTATGGTGATTTCAGAAATTTCCCAGGTTTTTAATCATAAAAAATGAATTGTGGTAAGTAGCTGGACCTTCGTTACAACCTCAATTCTTCACACTTTGGTCAAAATCAACTTCATATTCGGTCTTCTCGCCCTAAAAAACATGGAAAACGAAACCTCGCAATGCTCATGTTCACTGAAAACCTCAAAACATTGTTTTATACCCAATTTTCACCCATAAGACCTCTGGGTGTATTCCGGTGGGGCTGCCGAGCTTCGGAGCACAACTATGACCCAATGGGAGCCTGTATGTGGAAGAACGACGATTTTAGACCAAAATTTAAGGTAAATTCAAGGCTGAACTGTTAGAAACTCAATTCTTCTCTCGTTGGTCAAAATCTACTTCATATTGGGACTCCTCTCCCTAAAAAACATGTAAGACGGTACCGCACAAAATCATGTTACTAAAACACCAACAACAAAAAAACCCTATTTTTACACCCATATTACATCCGTAACACCCCTGGGTATATTGCGATCGGGCTGCAAAAGGCCCGCACTAGGGCCCTCCGAATTTTTTAGACCGAAAATAAATGTATTTTTTACAGAATAATAAACCAAAATGTATACCTTCATTTTCGGTCTAAAAAAAATCATTCTTTCGCACACAGGCTCCATTTGGTCCCTAGTTGTGTCCCGAAACTTTGCAGCCCGATCGGAATATACCCAGGGGTGTGAAAAGTGGATGCAAAATTAGGTATTTTTGAGGTTTTAGTGAACTTGGGCTTGTGAGGTATCGTTTTCCATGTTTTTAGGGTGAGGAGACAAAATATGAAGTTGATTTCGAGCAGTGAGTGAAGGATTGAGGTTCTAACGAAGTTTTGTCTCTCAAAATTCAATATTTACGTGTCAAAACCCTGTGAAATGGCGGTAGTCACCGGAAATAATAACACAGGAGGTAGTATTAACAGGTGAATCAAAACAATTCAGTGACGATTTCGCTGAATAGAATATAAATATAGAATATATAGAATAGAATATATATATGGCTGAATAGAATATATATATAGAATATAATATTTGTCGAGAATAGCAACCTAATATTCGAGTTTTAAAACCATCAAATTGGCTTTGTGGGTGTGTTCGCTGAGCTCCCAATCGTGCCGTATTCAGTCGAGAATAATAAACCAATATGGCAAGGAGTTTGCAGCGTTTTTATGTGTAGTTTGGTGTTCTAAGTAGATACCAAAGTGCTCTTCTTTCATTGGAAACATTAATGATGACAATTATATATTATTGCTCTATTCATATTGTACAGGTAGGTAAAGGTCAGTAAAAGTAGGTAAAAGACAGGTCAGTATACATTTAATACAGTAGTTCATTCTGCTGCATTCTTAGTAAGGCGAGATTATATAACCTCAGAGTGGATCCCCTCTCTGGAACCGCCACTGATCCAACCTTCTACCCCCTCGCGTCCCCACCTACTCACCTAACTCACTTAATATTGTTCAGTTATGTAAGTATCAATGAGATTTGAAACAGATTTATAATAAGTATGACTTTTTTTCTTTCTTTTTTTCAGGCGGTCCAATTTCTCAGTTGGTTGGAGCGAGAACCACAAAGCATGGTATGGTTACCAGTACTACACAGAGTAGCAGCCAGCGAGGCAGCTAAACACCAAGCCAAGTGCAACATCTGTAAACAATATCCCATTGTTGGCTTCAGGTAATATAAGTACTAATCAGTTTACTCTCTTGGTACCTTTACCTCCTTTGCAGGACGTTGTTTTGATCTACATTCATTCCATAGATCCAATCTATCTTGAGAGCCACCTATTCATTATTGAATTTTCACCAAACAAATTCAATAACACTATCAAGTTACAAGAGTTACTTACTGAAGGCCCATGAGGTTGTTTTGTCCTAAACTTTTCCTTACTATTTCTCAGGTACCGCTGTCTCAAGTGCTTCAACTTCGACATGTGTCAGAACTGTTTCTTCTCTGGCAAAAAAGCCAAGAGCCACAAATTGACCCATCCTATGCAAGAATATTGCACAGCGGTAAGCTTTATTATACATAAAATTTGTGTTGTTATTTGAATTATCCCAATTATTGTTTCCAATTTCTGAACCGTCTGAGTTTAATTTTCTAGTTTTGTTTCATTAGAGTTCTCGGAAATTTTACAAAAATGAGTGTATCTACCTAATGTAGAGGCACTATAATATGGGAGATTGATGGTAGTGCATCAGGTACAGTTAGGTGCATCAGGTACTCGGTCAATCAACTTGAAAGTAAATGTCCTTTTAATTCTTGTAACTTTTTCAAAGTTACAATAAAAGTCTCACTGTGATTATTAGGATTTATATTTTACCTAGGTACCGTAGTGTTACCTGTGTTACGGATAATCCCCCCCCCCCACCACCACCACCACCACCACTTGAAATCCACCTGAAATGTCGTTACCCTTATCGACCCTAATGGAAAGGTAGATTGGTCCCTGGTCGTACCAATTGCACTCTAGTACCTGGTACTGTTGTACGACAGACCTCTGGTGAAGTGACTTCGATTGGTGAATTACGATTTGTCAAGTTCTGCTGCGCTTTTCTTCTTCCGTCTTTGAAGTAGGTACCTGTGGTATATTTTGTCGTCTTATGTGCCTCCTGCCATCATTGTGGATTCATTCTGACTATTACGAATATAAACCAAAAACAACGAGCGATTTCCGACCAGCAGCTATACGAACAAGAACTGCCTAAATCATATTCAACTCTTTGTTTTTATCTTAGTAGATAGATAGGCGCTTTCTTACTCAAATCGCTTTCATTATATCATTGCACTCACAGTCATGTTCCACAATCAATGTTTAACAACTATTTTCAAAATTTAAAGTCATACTGATTCCTCAGGTCTCATTTAAACCAGGTAAAAATTTCAATAATTCAGTCACAGAAGTTCCGATAATGGGTAGCCATATTGTAATTTTATTGTTACCTCTTGTAACGGTCTGCGACCAATACAAATAAACGATTTATCTATCTTATTTATATTGTTACGTCATCTGTTCGGTTTATGCTTATCTGTGGGAGGTGGGGGGGGGGGGGGGGGTTCAACCCACAATTTCCCTAAGATGGAACGATTTCATTAGTATTTTCTCGTTATAATGGTGTATTGGTGTATATAGATTGTGTGAACAATTTAGGAAACAATAATATTGTAAGGTATAGCTATTTGGTTTGAGTATGAACTCTTTCGTGCATTGAAATATACACATGTAGGTAAATCACAATACGAGCGTTTAAAATAGCCGAAAATTTGAGATTATTTGTATGGAAGACAGGAGAATAAACAAGAATAACCACCAAAAAAGAATTACTTATGGATTAGATATCTTTTTAAAAATGAAAGTTATACGATCCGATAATATTATATGAAATCACTCAAATGACATATATTATGTAATCAATATTTTAACGGTTTTAGCCAAATACAAATCAGTTCGTTTGTACAACCAAGTGTTTCTCAAAATCGTTTACTTTAAAACTTCCCCTGCGGTCTGACAGGACCGTTTAAAAAAGCCATAACTGGCTGTATTTGAAAGCACCAACGTTAGAAGTCGAAAGCAGTTTCATCCCGGGTTACGCTGGAGAACTGTATCCATTTTTTGGCCAAGTTTTTCTCCAGTTAGACCGGATTCACGTTGTGGAATACCCGAATGCTTTTAGCCTGTGAGTGATCTCGTATCCTCCAAAGGTTTTGGACACCTTGAAAATATACGTGACTAGAACTGTGAAAATTTATTTCAAAAACTAGACTATGGTTGAAAAAAGCCGAAAATATGCAATTATTTGCACAAATGGCCGAAAATGCATTTTAAATTTGAATTTAAAGTAGCCTACTAACAACCATACATCATAGTTCGTGGAGAAAAATCACTTGGGGCAATAAAATCAATTATTTGCACAATCTGCTGCCAATCCGTCAATTATTTGCTCTGTTAAATTAGGTGCACATTAAGATCTTACTAATGACGCGAACATTGCCGATTTCAGACGACTTCCGGAGAAGACGTAAGAGACTTCACTCGAGCCCTTAGAAACAAATTCAAATCGAAAAGATACTGGGCCAAACACCCACGCGTCGGCTACCTCCCAGTGCAGACGGTCCTCGAAGGCGATCCCCTGTCGGCTCCACCTACCCCACCGCATCCAGGCCCACCGAACAACACCCAGCACGACGTTCATTCGACCCTGGAGATGTACGCTTCCCGTTTGGCAGAAGTCGAGCTCCGCACAAGAACCAACTCAACTCCTGACTCGTAAGTGCCTACCAATGTATTCGAAATGAAGCTAAACATGTTAACCTTTTGTAGAGTTTGTTATTTTGTAAGTCGGGATTTGTTTGGTCACTCAGGCCCACCAGTTTAAATTTTTTGTTTATTCAACCCCTCAGAATTTGATGGTTTCCGTTTCAAGGGACCCACGTTGAACCCGAAAATGGAATTAAATAAATCCTGGCCGTCTACCTGCTGTGCGCTATGCTTTGGTCGATTGTTTGCAGGCCTCTTGGGTCCATACCAATCATTCTCTTTGCTTTGCGACTCCTCTTCATTTGACGTTCCTGTTCTCTGCACAGCAGGTTACCCCTGTTCCTGCCTCCTCCGGCGTTGGTCATGTCATAGACATGTCCGGGATGGCCCGCGTGGAGGTGCCGGTTTTACAGGGATCTCTGAGGCAAAGGGGCATACATACTCCATCCTTGGTCTCTCCCTTTTCTTTTTTCATGTGTAGTTACTGCTCCTATTAACTCACTCAGCCTCCGTACTAGCCGCCTCTTGGGTATCTTGCGGTTTTCCATAATTGGCGGGCATTTTCTAAAACAGTGCATAAGTAAATATCGCAGCCTCCGTACTCACCGCGGTTATTCCATCATCGGCGGGCTTGCTTTCACTCAAGTTTAATACCACAGCTCTGTTTGGATATGTATCACAGTCATTATTTGTCTGACAACTGCACGCCAACATAAACTTTCATTCAATAAATTACTTGCACATCATCAAAACATTAAGGCTTGTCCATGCATACACAATTCAACTTTCCAGACGGATAGGATGGGGAGAGCCCACCGGCCCCGGGCCCACCCTACCTAATATAGCCGCCTGGCACCCGTCAGTTAGGGCTTTCTTAGGCCAGAAGGCCGACAGCCCTAAGAAAATAAACAAAATGAAAATAATAAAATACAGAAAATGAAAAAACCAACAAAATGATAAAGATGTTGCCTTGCTGCCTCCCCGAGGTCAGCAGGCCCCCCCACCACTCCATCGGTCCCCTCATTCACACTCAGTCACAATATAAATACATTCACATCATTCACTATACTGCACTTCACTACGCTACACCTCGCTATAAATTACACTCAGAACACATAATTATAACACAGAAATACGAACACACAGACACCCTAACCTAATATCCCAGAGCTGAATGGGAAAATAAATACTTGGGAAAAGAAATATTAGTTATGAATTTGAATGAATAATAGTTTACGATTTATAAACTAATATCACTGCTCAATGGTGAGTACTGGTATTAAAATTCCTCCCATTGCCTACGTCTAGGTACTAATCGCTAATCCGGGTGTGCCAGGTCGGGCCCCTCTCCCCTGCGTCGGTGCCATGAAGCTGCGAAGTTCCTGGCCGTCTACCTGATGTATCAGAGTGGATTGAGATTGCATCTAAGGCCATTCACATCCATCGCAATCTTGCTGGTCTTCTGTGCTGCTGTCCCTTCAATGCCACTCTCTCTTGATGATACAGCAGCCCCCCCCCCCCCCCCGTCCCCACTGGCGTTAGCCACACTCCTTGGGAGTGTGCCCAGGATGGCTGGCTGTCTACCGTACTTCGCTTTCTTTTATTAGTTTCCATGAACCAAAAGTAATGAAATTTGGTTTGTAGGTCCCATTTGGGGTCTAGTTGGTCTCGCAAGCTCGGCGTTACTGTCATGTCATCTCTAAGGGGTGAAAAATAGGGTTTGACATTCACAGGGCGCCATAACTCGAAAACTTCCAGTAGAATGTATGGGTTTTTTTAACGTTTTTAAATTGATCGTGAACTAAAGAATTTTTTGAGACCACCTGGAGCATTGTATGTCCAGCCGTTCGTTTGCACCGAAAAGCTTCGTCAACATGATCGCGAATGAAACGGTCGGTATACATCCAGCCCAGATATCATTGCTAGGGAACACGTGATTATAATCACGCTTGCTTTATAAAAAGCGAGTTGATGTTCTGTGATATTACTTTTAATTTGAAGAAAAATTGTTATTTTGAATTTTGTTGATTTGTTTTTCTAACTTGAACAAAAATTTGGTTCGGTGTTTGTCTGTCCGTCTGCTTGTCCGCAAATTGTTGCCACTCGTTTAATTTCCTCTTTTCGAATCCGATTTTGCGGATTGGGCCCCAGATGGTCCCCTATGAATTTCAAAACTTTCGAATCATTGGTATGACCGCTGCTCATGCGCAAATGCAAAGTCCATGGTAATCAATTTCTTACAAATTATTGGCCCGATTTTGCAATAGTTTGGAGGGTAGTTTGGGTGTAATTCGAGAGTGTAGCTTCTAGATGGTTCCTAATGAATTACAGAACGATTGTATCTCGATTATGGCCATTGCACATGCGCAAACGCGAATCCGAGGTACTCAGTTTCTCAAGAATAAATGGCCCTCATTATGCTCAAACAGAAAACAGTGATCTACAAAGAAGGGGTAGGTACTATCTATGCAGGGCAATAATTAACCATTTTGTAATCATTTGCCGCGTTTTTTAATACATAACTCCCCGTAGATGCTTGAGACCTTAAATCGATGTCGCCGTGTGATGTGTAACAAGGTTTTAACTGTATTACCTTTATTACTGTAATAGGTACTTACTTAATGGTTTCCTGTTGCTTTACCAACTTTGTTCTTTTGTCCTCTCAGGGAAGACGAACATCAGCTGATAGCGCAGTATTGTCACTCCCTCAATGGCGGAGAGCCCGGTAGCATACCCCGGAGTCCCGTTCAAGTTATGGCTGCCATCGACGCCGACCAGCGACACGAACTCGAATCTATGATCAGGTTCGCTGAACTTCAAAATAATTTGGCATATTCTTATGAGGATTCGCACGTCTCAACTTGTTTTCAACTACCGCAATCCAAGAAGTTGTCTGAACTTGCTAAGATACCTAATTATAATTTTTTTCATTTTTATAAATGCATTTATTCAAGAAAAGATTTTTATAGATGACGGTTGCAATACATTTCAAATGCTTCGATTCCCTCTAAGTATACTTAACATGCTGCAAGTTGGAGCCCTCAATCGCACAAAAAAATATATATATGAATTATGTATATATTTATTTATTTTTTTCTCTGATTTCCTACGTCTGCTTGTCTAGGTGCATTGTAGGTACCTACATAATAATACATTAATAGAATAATAATACTATCGAAGCGGTAATAGCATTTTGTAAACACGTTTTTTAATTTAAATATGTACATTCAACGGTCCTGTTTGATTTGTGAGTGTGGAAAATAAAGAACTGAATAAATTCACTTCCTCTGTCCCAAGGATGTTCTCACGTGGGTATCACTAATTTTAACTTGTCAGCAGCTCTAGTAGGGTTTATTAGTCTTTTCAGCTATATGTTAAATATTCAGTGTACCAAATTTTTTAAACAGTTCTACACTTGGATAGTTGTCAGGTTTTTTCATTTATAAATATTTTAATTATACAGTTTTGTACAATTTACAGGGTGTTTAATTGTAAACTAGTGTTAAGTTACGAAAAATTCATTTCCTAAGGTTTCGTCTTCAACTTTCTACCTGACTTGGATACATTTTTAGGCAAAAATTGGAATTTTCGCATAAAATCCCATTCATCTATATTCTTCAAGGCCTTTTGTAACAATCACAATATAGCAATTGAGCCTCAATTATCATGTTTGTATTACATGCACCTACCAGGACTTTAATTTTTGGGACATCTGAATCTTGAAGTGGCTGGCTGATTTGTTTTCTGCATTCCTATTTACAACATGGCAGTCGCTTCTCTTGTCTCTAAGTGAACGCGATACTCCACAACAAAACTTATCAAACCTTTAAAATCCACAGCAGTAAACAAACGTGACCCGTTCAAAAATTGTTGGATTACAGAGAGTTGGAAGAAGAAAATGCGGGCCTGCAAGCTGAATGGGAACGACTCCGCGGCAAGTCCGGTGGTGTGATTGGAAACGGCAGCGGAGGACCAGACGTTATGGGCGATGAAGTGGACATGGCAACGGAAGCGAGGCTGCTGAGGCAGCACAAAGGGCGGCTGGAGGCGAGAATGCAGATTTTGGAAGATCACAACAGGCAGCTGGAGGCCCAACTTCAGAGATTGAGGCATCTATTGCACGAGGTACACACCATGTCTACCACCTATTTCAAGTACCTACCCTTACCTGATGTTCAAAAAAATAACTCGTAGATGAGATTCCAAGGCCATCAAACCGCTCTAGACCTTTCGCGTACAAAACTCTCTGGCGTATATTTTGGTTTATTATTTTCAATAATGAACCTTTGGTTTTTCTCTTAAATCTGTCTCTTTAGATCATAAATAAACCATAACTAGCTCCTCTCGTTTTATCAATGTCGTTTAGGTCCCTCCAGAGGGTAGAAACTATTCTTCCCTCTGTGCTTGGAGCAAGTGCCACAAAATCTTTGTCATTGGCTTAAAAGGAAGACGTAAGTTTGGAATGGCCGTTCTGACTGGCGAAGGATCATTCGCACTGGCTTTTTCTGATGGTTAGCTGACTTCCAGAAAACCATAAGAAGCCATCTGTGATCCATTACCATCTTCACAGGTGTTTGAGAAGGGTTCGATAATGGTTGGGAACTGAGGGCTGTGCATGGTTCTCTTCCGTCCCATATTATGTGGAATGAGGGCCAGAAAACTGGCTTTGGATAGTCAGAAAACACTGCGAACAGCCAGTCATGGATACTATACAGTTAGAAAAGAGTCTGAGACTGGAACATCAGGAAGGACTGTGGTGTCGACTGGAAGAAAAAGAGCTTGAGTGGGTTTGGTGGCTGGATGAAGGCCGGACCTCGTGGACGGTCGTGTATCGTGTCGGCGAGAGGGAGGAGGGCTTCATCATCCATGTCTAGGTGGGCGGCGAGGGACAGCTGGATTTGGGGTGGGAGAGCGCATGCAGCCAGAAGGTGTAGGAGATGTCAGAGGTGAGGTGAAGTACGTCCTGTAGCTGGTGTCGGAGCTGGCGAAAGAGGTGGCTGGGTTTGAGTTGAGGTCCCCCAGCTGTTGCGGTTGGGGGAGGGCAGTAATTCTAGCTATCTTGGAAGGTTGATACAGGACGATGAGGTGGGTGCGGAGGTCGTCGTATGCAGCGGCGGAGTCGGGCGAGATGTCCTCTGTCTGGGGGAGGATGTCTTGAGGGAGTAGGGCGATCGTCTTGGAGTAGCGTGTCTTCTGTGCTCGGGTGTTGGCGGCGGAGAACGCAACGTCGAGTTTGAAGAACCATAGGGTGGGGTCGTGGGTGTAGAAGGGCGGCAGTGTGAGCGGGATGGCAGTGGTGGGGGGTTGCGGTCCGTCTTGCATTTTCGGCTGGAACGTCGGGGTTACCACTGTGGTGATGGTGAGATTGAGGTAGGTGAGGTTGGAAAGATGAGGTTTGAGAAGGAGATGTCGGGTATTAGGTGAGCTAATATCCAGAAAGGTTTATCACCACATTGGCTACGCCAGAAAGGTTATCACCACGTTGTATACTGGAGGATGTGCCCAGAAAGGTTTATCATCACATTGGCTTGCGCCAGAAAGGTTTATCACCACGTTGGAATCTTTTGTGAGAAACAGGTTGAGGAAAAGGGTAAGGTGAGAGAGAGAGAGAGCTTGGGCTCTGGTTCTTTCTGATGGTCAGATAACTGTCATATGGTCACCGCGAACAAACCTATAATTCCTACAGTACACAAAAGGGCAAGAGAAGCTCTGTATTTACCTGTTAGACGTAATCATCCTATAAATATTGATCCTATCCATTTCGTATTTCAGCCCAGCAGTAAATCGGGAACAGGTACCCTTCAAACGCGCTCCGTCACGGCGTCACAGCTCGCACAAGACTCTCCAGCAAAACAAATGGAACCGTCAGGTAAACATGCATTTCTCGCCTCATCTTATCCATCAAGCCTAACTTAGAAGCGGCCTACCTAAGTAAATTGTACTTAATGTACGAGTAGGAAACTCCACTCTGTCTGTTCACGAACGAATCGACTGTTATTAGAGGTGTGTAAACCCAGTTCACCTGAGTGAGTTGACTCCCAGCAGGTCACTCAGTTCGAAGACAAGTTCAGTGGGAGAAGGTCACCAGTTCACTTTGAAGTGAACGCGCAGGACCTGCGACCTGCTAGGAATTTCTCAGTACGAGCCCAATCTCCCTCTCAGTTGGAGAAGGTCACCAGTTCACTTTGTCCACAGGTAGTGTGCGAGCGGGACCTGCGACCTGCTAGGAATTTCTCAGTACGGGCCAACTCTAGCCTCATTTATCAACATTTTTCTGCTGAATTCATAGAATTATCTAAAGAGAAGCTTTAGTACAAAATTGTATTCATATCAATATTTTTTAAAGCTTACCTAGCAAGGTTAAGTAGGAGAATCAATAAAAGTACTACGACCATTTTCTCAAAAAGAAAAAATAGGTATATTTTTCAATAACGAAATTAGGAAAATAACAAAAATCACGTACTTTTGGGGACTACAAATGAAATACACATCACAGGATAGTTGCTTTATGAAAGAATGTAGACTGTGGGATTGACGATTGAGATAAGAGATAAGGGCGAACTGAACTGTCAAAAGGAACGGCGAACTGGTGACCTGCTACCTGCTCCGGTTGGTGGGATGGAAGGGCCCGAGACTCAGGGGAAACCTTAGTGAACGGCGAACGGGTGAACTGCAAAATTCCCTAGGCAGGTCATTTGGGACCAGTTCACTTGAAAGAGAAGGTCTTTGAGACAAGGTCACTCATGACCGGCACATCTCTAACTGTTATAAGCCATTCGTTTTGATGTTTCCCCTTACTGTAAGAACTATACCTAATTTATTTTCTCCTTTATACGCCACTTGCATGAAGGTTGAGGGTGCTTTCAGGGGTTAATTCGCTGCTTCGATAGGTGGCATTTTTGGGACAAAGCTTAACGAGGTGGCAGTCCAGCTTTGCACGACATGGGAATATGGGCATTTTTGTACCCAATAATAGCGACTATTCGATCATCTAGGCAACAGTCCGATTCAACCAACGCTTTCACACGTTATTGCCAACTGTTGAAAAAGGCTTCCGGTGTTCTTAGATTTTATTTCCAGGATATCTTTTACGTTTATGTGCTATAGAATAGACTCCTATATCTGCCATTTGAAGCTTGTAGGTGCTGGTGTTCCAAATCTTGTTACAGCTTACCGAAATCTTGCTTGCTAAATAATGGCTCTCACATTTTGATTCTTATTCGAATCTTTCATTGAGTTACCTATATCTTACAATAATTATCTTACAATGCAATTGGAGAATGTCGATTCTTGAGTATGGTGGACTATGACCGAGATTGAAGGTTCTCTTGTCTCCGTTGGGTCTATTCAGTATTGTGAACAGTTTTGGGAAATTTGATAAATTAGCCGCCCCTCTGCCTTTTTTGGGGGCTCAGGAAATCTCAGAGACTGAATAATGTTGGATCGAACTTTTATGGGGTTTTGGACGCAGGTGTGCGCTGGGAAAGGCCTCCCCCTCCTGCAATGTCTGTCTCCCACAATCTATCAAGTCTTCACCACATAGCAGGTACCTTTCTCCAATTTCTTCAAACGTACCCAAGATTGCACTTTTTGTATTTTTGCGTGTTTCGTTGAAGGGTACGTTTTGTGTTTTTTTCGGTGTATTTTGAAGTTTTTTTTGTTTTGCCAGCTTTTTTGACTCTGATTTTCGTTGTGAGTTGTGTATTTTTGACCTCTGTGAAAAACGTTGTATTGAAACGTTACCCAAATCATGTTTCCTTTGAGATTAAAACAAAAAACATTTCAAGGTTTTAAGTAGTAGAACTTGTAGTTTACGTCATTGGAACAGGAAATCTATGATCTTGTTTTTACACAATTCAAGTTAAAACTGAACCTGGAATGATACTCAATACCTAAGTAATTTTCATTTCACACCTGTAAGCATGCCTGCTTCAGTTTTTGCGCATGATACTCTTGCGAGATATATTATTTTTTTCTGAAAATAATGCCGTTAGCTAAAAGGTAAAACTGACTAGATATCTAACATTTTGATAATTTTTCAGTGCAGCAACTCAATTTGTCAGTTTTGAGGCTTTCTTAAAAAAAGGTGTCTCCTGGGCATGTATTGTTGAACTTTTTACCATGTGGGTACATGCAACCCTATTTTATTTAATCAACAATTAAATGTTAACTGTCATTGATGTAGTGAATTTGTTCGAAAAAATAGCACATGACCAGTTTTTCCTGTAAAACAATAATATATTCGTGACTTTAGATATTGTAATTAACAAAAACTCGCAAATTTCTTGTACAGGGTAGGGATTATAATTATTTTGTGTTCTGTCTTGAATTGGAGGATCCAAGGTTAACCATTATAGCCATTCACAACTTTTCGAGCAGCTTCCATACACTTGTTCATTTTTACCTGATTAGGTATATTCCTTGTTTTTAGCATTCGATAATTTCAATTAAAATATAATGAAATTAAGCTTAGAAACTCAGTGATTAAAATAATGGTATCGTCATAAGAGTTTTCTAAACCATGCGAAAATGAAAATCATTAGAGGGACCCATGATTGGGTTCAGCATCCACTTCTACTTCATCTTCTTGGAGGATGAAGGCTTTGGAATTCTAACAGATTTTTGGATATTTGTTTATACCATGGATTTTATTCTGGTGGTATCGCACAGGTGGAGCGAAGTTTTAGGAGTTTTTTTCTTGACTTGTGTGACTAGTAAAAGTTTTTTGTTGCTCTTGATCATTATAATTATTCTACTTGCTACTAAGTGCTCTTCAAGTAGATATTCTCAAATGCCACTTCGGTCTCTAAAAACTCCGCTGATCTTTTAGGCAAAAATTGGTTTTTCCATCGGATTTACCCAAAAACTCCCGATTGTTGTAATTTCAAACCCCAGATTAGTAAATTACGGACCAGAATACCAAAAAGTCGGCAAAATTACCAATTACCTATCCGTTGGTTAGTTCTACCTTTTAGCCGACGATAAGTATGAATGCGGTTTCTCCTAACATATATCTTCACTTTCATGATTTCAAAATATTCATCTCTCAAAAACGCACAAGTGACAAAGGAATATTTAATTTAAACTCATTATAATAATTTGTAGATTGATATTGACACTTACTGTCATTTCTAAGGTAACGTTGGAGACCTTTCAAATATTTACGCTGCATTTTTCCTATTACCCGAGTAAGTAGTGGACATGACAGTTGTATTGTTTTGTTTTGTTTTTCTTCAAGTAGGCACCTTTCTGCATTTAGGTGTAATTTTATGGGCCTCGTAGCTTAACTCGTCTGTGAATCAATTACAAATTAACTGTACCTACACCCATTTCGTCCTCTACTATCATTAGGTATCAATTAATAAATAGGTAGTAATTACAATAAATTTTAGTAGCACTCGCGTTATTTAACATGGATGTTAGATGAGGCTGTAGATTTTATTTGCTTAATTCCGCTTGCGTTTCCCCTTCCTCTTTTCTGACGCTGCAGCTGTGTATGTATTGTATATATTATGTACCACTTAATTCGAATTTGCATGTTTGTGCCAGTAATTCTAACAAAACTTATCCGCCTAACTTACCCACTCACCTAACTGGTATTTCCTTTTTGATGCAGCTTCCGGACGATTATAGGTAAAGTAGGTATGTTTACCAAGCGTATTTTACTGTCTTAGTGTGGCCCTTACCTACATTTGTACGTACTTGAGTCCATCTCTCCTCCTCGTCGTATAACTTGAACGCATTCTTCTGAAGCTTAAGATCCAAATACATTGCGGTGTGACGTACAATATTCTTCCCGTGTGATTAACGACTCACGGATTTTCAGGTGACCTGGGCAAAGCCGTCAGCGAGCTTGTGTCTGCGATGACTGACGAAACCACGTGAACATATCCCGACCCCAATATCATGTGTAAATGTACATATCACAATAATTTAATATGAAAACAAACTAGCGAAGAAGCATTTTCACGACGTTGTTGAACAAATCCAACAACTGTTGGACTAAAATTGGGATTTTAAAATTTAACTGAAAAAAAAAAAGAAAAAAGTTGTTTCCCATCCTTGAAAGAATTTCCCTTTCTACATTCACTCGATTAACACATTCCAATAGCGTTCAGTACGTTTTACTCAACAGATTCTTCCCCTAAGTCATATCATTGTAAATTGATATTAGCAGGTTAATATTTAAACAAAATTATACATATTGTAACTGAACAATGTAATATGTAAGTTTTTGTTAATGAACTGACCTTCCTGGTGAGCAGATTTGTTTGTAACATTATGTTGAAATTATATATGTATTTGTACTTCACGAGTGTTTTGCATGTTACCCCTACTTAGTTTTGAAGGCCAAGTTGGTATTACAATATTGGCGAGTGACAGCTATGTTTCTAGGTGCTCTTGTACGGATCGAATCACGGGAACTTGAACGTTATATTATGCTTTCTATGATAAACCTCCATATCGTGATACTATCTCACTCATTACCAACTCACAGGTTTTGATCATTTTTATGGTGTGATCTTAGGTAATGAAGTGTATAGGTATGTTCTGCCTAGGAATCTTTCTCTACTAATATTAATAATGTTAGGACAACAGAACGACCGCCATGGCCGAATTTATTGCTCAATTCAGGGGGCTGAACAAAAGCAGGAAGAATCCGTTTAGTTTTGAACATTTTATTTATAAAGTGAGGAACACCATCTTCACGAAACGGCCCGAATCTCACCAACTCAGTGGCGAAATATTATGGTAGGTAATGTCATTATAAAAATTGATTACAAAACGTACATCTACAACTATTTCTAACTATATATTACAAAAAAATAATATTTACAATCAACAAAATAACAGTCGAAGTCTACGCGAAACAATTGCTTTGGTGGAATCTCAAGAACAATCACGCATTCAGGTAAATAAGTATTTGATCTATGTACCTAACAGTAAATAGCTACTTACCTATCAATGATACCTTGTGTGATTCTTGAGTTCTGTTTAACAACTAAACAGCCAAGTGAGGAATTTGGTATTTCAATTCAGTGGTTAATTGTATGCAACCACAGGCCACTACCACATTCTGTCTCCAGTTATTAAGAAGATTTGCCTCCTCACTGTAGTGTATAGGTTGGCACTGTGGTATACAGGCTGGTACTGCAAACGCGAATGGTTGGTAGGTACGTACACATTTCATAAGATTAAATACCAGTAAATTTTCCATCCAATACTAAGTTTGATAAGTTTCCTATATATACAACTGAAGTCCTGTTGTCATGTCATTCAGATAAAATTGCTCTTGATGGGAACGTTGATGGAGAATGTAGGGCTTAATATGAGTTCATTATCGGGCATGGGCTTTTGATGTTGGGTTAGTGCACATGTAAATGTTCTTACTTTCACTGTGCTCACGGTTTTGATATTTATAATTTTGCCTATGACTGTCGCAACTTCAAATGTATACATACATACCTACTTAATTTATCGTAGTTTTAGAATAGTAATCACATTGTGCTTTAGTAGGTAAGAACCTTGTTTCACAAGACTTACCTCATTCGCTTATTCGTTTAAAATTGGTTTGGGCAAACAGAACCTCCTTAGGAAGGAATTCTGTTCAAATTAAAGCCTTATAATTGCTCTTACGAGCTCCAGTAGATGAAATCTTTTCTTTGAGCTAAAACTGCGCTTTTCACGAAAGTTGGGACCCTGAATACCTGCAAGTGGGCCCCCACGATTATTAATACTAGGTATTACAGCAGGTACTCTGTCTTCTATTGGGTTCCAAATCTGGTAACCTGTTGTTGTTCAGGTAAGTTCGTGCCGAGGGAGGTATCACGTGGCCGTAGCCTTTGATCTCCTCCTTTTCGTTGGAGAGACGATCCTGAGGAGGGAGACGGCTGGAGCTTCGAAGAGGACGGAAATCACGAAAGACAGAGCGTACGACACCACCAGGTGTCCAATCCAAGTGAGGGTCTGTAAAATTAGAATAATCAGAAGCTTTCAAAATATGTATGTGGCCTAACTTGGTACCTACGTACCTACTTAATATGCTTACAGTATTTTGTGGAATAAAGTTTTTTAAATTTTTATAACGATTCATTCATGCGGTAGACAATTATTTAACGAATGGTTATTATGAGTCTTTCTTACCACAAGTTCTACTCCTAGATGAACTGGGCTGTCTTGGGTCATAGTGAATGACCTGATGACGACCGGGTGAATCAAGTATGCGCAGTAGGTGACTCGACTGAAAGGGTAGAGAAAACTCGCCGAAAGAATCTTCGTGACGTATCCTGTAGGAACAAATTGGGACGAGTCAGAATGGATGACCATTTTCGAAAAATCTTAACTCCCTTCAGTTCCAACTTTGGACTTCTTTCTACTTTCTAGTCGTCAGTGTACTTACCTACAGCGAATTTACCAATAACTAGATGAGTTTTGATTTATTATTTTCAATAATGACCCTTAGGAACCGAGCATAAAAGACAAATTTAAACCCCCCCCGGCCAAAATCTGATGGTTTCCGTTTCAAGGTAAATCCGAAAATGAAATTAAAAAGTTTCTGCCCGTCCACTATACGCCATCCTTCTTTTTTTCTTTCGTTAGCATGAACCAAAACTGATAAAATTCTGTATCCAAGTCCCATTTGGGGTCTCGTTGATCCGCGAAGCTGCGTTACTGTCAGTCATCTCTAAAGAGTGGAACAGGGGTTGCAATTTCCAGAACGCCGTTATCTCGAGTTTTTTTGTACATTTTTTAAAATTGATCTAGATCTTGGGTATTATTGAGGCCACTTGGAGCACTGTACGTCTCATCGTGAAAATACCTTGATAGTTACTGGCACCGAAAAGCTTCGTCAACACTATCGTGAATGAAACTGTTTACATCCACCCCAGATATCATTGCTAGGGAACACATGATTATAATGACGCGTGGCTGAATGAAATCGCAAACAGAACCTCCTTAGGAACCTCCTTATATTGGATTTTGTTGATAGGTACCTACTTTTGTAACTTAACTCGAGTTATAGTTAATGAATAACAACAAATAATCATTAATGGTAGAATTCTTGAATCTACCTCATATTTATGAAACTGTAATTGCCCGGCCGGCTCCAGTACTCGATTTAGGGCTTTCAGAGAGGGGGAGGGGGGAGCTCTGTGGGGGAGACTCGATGGATTCTCCGGAGCTGGTAATTTCATCTCTGTACAATCCTCAATTAACTGATTAGCGCACGATGTAGTAAATAAAGTGCCACTTTTCTCAATTCTGATGTCTCCTTTTTTTCTTGAAACACTCCGTGGGGGATCTACAAATTATCTAGCTAGAAATGGACTCAATGAACAGAAAGCCAAATGTCCAAAGTTTCCAAAACACTCCTTTTTGAAAAATTGTATTGTTGAAATTTAAAGGAGTTACGATTTTTTGAAAATGGGGGGCCGAACTAAAGGAAGGAGGGGGGGGGGGCTCCCTGAAAGAAGTTGAGAGCAACTGCTTTATACCTATAATAGGTACCTACGTTGTCTGTTATCTTCATGATAAGTTAGTTTAAAAATCAAGCTGATGAGTCGATGTAACTGTATGTAGATCTGTTTAGAGTTTACCTCCATATCCAACTGAGCAAGCGATGACGATCCAAGCGAGTCCTAGAGCCCAAGCGGTGTGGGACAGAGATGAAAACGCGGCAGCTGTGATAGGGCTCAACTTGCTGTTGTAGAGACCATAGATGAGGAACAGAAGGGTGCTTGAGGAGAGAACCCAGCCGACTGCTACCGTCGTCTGTTGGAAAATATGAATTGGTACATACGTAGGTACTAATTAAATCAATAGGTAGGGACCTACCTGTAGGTGAATAGGTGCGGATCGTTTATATTTAGCGTCGTCAGTGCCAACATCGGAATCTGTTCTCCGTATTCTTGGGTGACACAACCCAATGAATAAACAGAAGTTGATTATCTTCAACTGGTCTGCGTAAACGACGTGAAGACCTAAATATAATCAAATTTTCGCACCATTTGCATACCTGCGTGTATAGATGTTTCAGGTGAACCCGAAACCTGACACTTCAAAGGCCCTAAATAAATGGGCTTTGTAACGGTGACCTCGATGATCTACTACCACGATTCCCCATAGCATAAAAATAAATGCGCTGAATGTGTTGCAATTTAAACTTTTTAGACAAATTTAAGCAGATTTAAGCAAATGGAAAATATATTTTAAACACCAATAAATGTTTACCATTGCTTCCTAGTGCCTCCGAGAATTTAATGTACCCCCTCGGAGTAGGTCAAGTACCTTCAAACGTAGGTAAGCTTCTCTCCTACCTATTAAACTTCTTGAAAATCGAATGGCTGAAAGGACCAAAAGTGCAATAGACAAGTGATTGAGCAGCGAGAACGTCTGCAAATATTGATAGCCGTCAATTCGCGCGACTAGGCGCCTAAGGTACATTCTTATCGTCTACGATGCTATTGGTGCCTTTCATTGCTAACTGTTAATTTTTCGCTCACCTTAGACATCCTTATTTTGCAATCAGTTTTGAACAAGATCCATCCGACGGCCATTCCGATCAAGTAAGGGCCCAACCTGGTCCAAGGTTTGTCGTAGATTTTGTCGAAAAGAGCCAAGGGATCATCAGAGCTATAGAAGATTAATGTTCAAGATCAGAGAATTATGCAAGTACAGACAGCACTTCCTGATTATACATGTAACATGATTCATGAGAGAAGTTGGCCTATAATAAAGGTAATTATATTTCTTACTTTGGAACGTGGTTGTTGTCATATGCTATCATTGCAGTAGTAACCCAAGAGCTAACCAAAAATATAACCATGAAACTGAAAGCTATGCGGAAGTGTCTGCAAATCACAAAAGAAGGAACACAGGATTACCATAAATTATAATTTGAATACTGGTGATGATTACACGATGTTCAACTGCTGAAAATGTGCGTAGATTCAATTGTATGCAATCTTACTTGACAGCTAATATAAGAAGGATGCATCCAAGAACGAAGAATTGAGTATCATCGGAAAGGTACCAGCTCCATAACATGCACTGAAAAAAAAAATTAATGTGTGTAGGTATTATTAAACCTCAACGAAAAATAGGTGCTATTTATTGTAGAAAAAATTATGATGTTATTTTTATCGAGATTATACGAGTAGTTTAGTAATCTTCAGTGGAAATTCCACATGTACAGTATGATTGTGGGTTAACCGGTGGTTCTTTATCATTTATTTTTGTGTTGCGCCCCAATAGCGGCGAACAACCCGTTGTTAAATGTGGTATCCACCCCACATTTTGCTAGTAGGTCCGCTGAACAGAGCCTCTCGTCACATTCGGAAGTATTCAGACTTTGGGGGGAATTTTACAGTTGTTTCAAGAGTAATCGAAGGGATGAAGGGTGAGCTCATTAGGCCTTGAAAGCCCTAGAAAATAATCGAAAAAATCTGAAATAACGCACACAAAACCTACCCGGAGGTCTAAGGTTATATTGTTTTTTAAAAAACCATTAACTGATAGTGCACGGGGCCCCAAAACCTATACAGCAACTTCTGGGGGCTCCAAGGAGTATAGATAGGTATCTACTGTCAAAATTTCAGATTTTTGCGACGGATCTAAGGGTCTTTTTTCGCGGTACAGACATACATAGGTACATACAACCTTCCCAACCGCAAATGTCGCCCAAATCTAAGTAAGAGCCTCACTGACGGTAGGCAACAATTCTTGCGCCACATCCAGGAAAGAGTAGGTAGGTACATAATAAAATTAAAATGTAATAAGAACCATCTTTGTATTCTTCTTAATAAATAAGGAAGAAGTAAAGAGTACCTACAAGTTTATAATAAATTACCTAGTGAACCATTTTTGAATGGACATTACAGAGGTTTCTCTTCAAAATTATTTATACCTATTAATTGAACAAATTCATGCAAGTTAATTTTAGGCCTTTTGTTCTTTTTCGAACACTGTGATCACATTTTTAGGTAGCTGTAGGTCAGGACTGTCAGTGGATCAGCTCCCAACTATCATCATGTGAATCCAAACTTATGTTTCGCAAGTGAGTTAAAAGCATGGCAAGAAGTTTTTTTTGTTTTTTGGGTTTTTTTAGTTTTTTTTTTATGGAAATATTTCTAGGCTTACATTAAGGTTAGTACTATGTTTAAGGCATTTCATTGTTTACCATATCTTGGACAGGGAAAAGAGTGTTGATGTACAGGAGGTTTCTCCACCAGTGGAGCTCACAGTTGATGAAGTCATTCGTTGGAGTTTCAAACAAGGAATTGTAATGGAACCAACGCATAGACACCAGGACAATACCCATCACGTAGAAATAAGGAGCCGTCAGCCTGAAACGAGCGACCCATAAAACTGTAACATTTGACGGTATTTTGATTAATCGTAACGGGCCGTTCATTCAAAAGAGCGGTTTTATACCTGGCGAAGCGGTAGCAGAACATCCCGATGAATTCCAATACACCTGACAAGAATCCGGTGAATCCAGTGATCTTTGTGACGTCGACTTTAGCTGTAGTCCTGAAGTAGAGGAACGCCACTAGGAGACCGCTGAAATTGAAATTGTTAGTTAATCAACTGTTCCGACCAAAGAGAAGTCAGGGGTTATGCATACGTGTAGGCTGGCTTTGGTAGCGATTTTCAGGTGTGGAACCTAACTAGTCCAACCTCAACTTCCAGTTTTTAGAAGGTTTTGCTTAACTGTAAATGGTACACCTAAGCCATCACATCGTCAAATTGCGCATTCACCTCAAACATATGTGTATGTATATGATTTTAGCTGGATGGCCCATCCAACAAATTACAGCGATAGGTGTAAATGAAGGCGCGAGGATAATGGACTTAATCCAGACAGACGGTGTAATGCGCCGCTGCCCCTACTGGTCCTCATCTTAGGTAACAGGTAAGTACTGAAATTACAAGGTGTAACTTATCCCAAACCCCCTAAATCCTGGCTTTGACCCGTGGTTTTGTTCTCGAAATAACAGTGCTCTCAGATTTCAAATCCGACTATCGCGATTTTTCAAGCTTCTTTCATCTGACGTTTCCTAACGTTTGATAATTGTATAGTTCATATACTGCCATTGAAATAACAAGTCGACTAAGTAAATCTAAAAATTTGAAATATGTAGGTAATAATAAACCAGCCTATCATAATCATTAGCAGTAAAAAACTATCAACTACATAATTATATCCCATCGGTAACGGGAGAAGGACACTTCCTTGATTTGGATCTATTGTCGTTGTCATAATCTCCTAACCTTAGGTTAGGAGATTATGTTATGTAATTATAGCAGTCGTTGTAGCAGGTTTGTTTGGCGGGACCGTACACAGGATGCTTTCATAGTTTCCAACAATCGATTGTTTCGATGTTGTTGACCTGTTTTCATGTTCCAGTAGGAGGAACAAAGCAATAACATAAGAATCAAAAACATAACAATATAAATATACTGGTTGCTCGTTACTGTATGTTCGTATAAATGTAAGGATGAAATAATCTACTGCATCTACTGACTGTATGTCTACTCTCAACCTCTTTTTTGTACCGTCTAGGTATTTTCGCTCTATATCATTATGATCTCTCCATAGGTATTGTAATTTCCATGGTCCATTGACCATCGAGATTTGAAATTACAATAATTATGGAGAGATCGTAATGATAAAGAGCAAAAATACCTAGACGGATGTTTTTGATTCTTTGTTCCTCCTACTGGAACATGAAAAAGAAAAAAAAATAGTATGAACCTGCCTACCTAACTGGCAATGATTTGATAGGTATTACTATTAATAAGGAAGATGCGTACTTTTCTTTAAGGCTGTAGTTAGGTACCTACCTAACTACATAAGCCATAAATCTGCTGTAAAACCCCAAAAAATTGGCTTTGAACAGATTTGGATGCCTCTTTTGTCAGCTATAATAATATGCCCAGCTTCTTCTTTCTGAAAACACAGATCATTTCCTGACCTGACAGTGGTACAGATAGGTGGCTATTTGTTGGCCATAAATAGTTATCTCGAAGGTGTCTTTCACCTAATTCTCCTTCCATCACTCGAAAACTCTGATGCTTCCAATCAGATCCGTGAAAAAACAATCGATTACACCTCGATTGTGGTCGGCGATTGCACAATATTAATATGGTGCCCCGTGCGTGCGTACGGTGGCTGTTCGTGGAAGCCGCACGAGGGGGCCGTTGGAACATCTACCATACTTGCAGTAGTTAAGTACCCAAAAGTTACCAACTGAAAAATCCAACCACGGTATACGGAGATGGTTTGGTAATCACCTAAGTTGTACTTATATGGTTCAATCAAACTTAAGAAATGAGGGCGTGCAGCTTGAAATCTGCGATCGAAGGCTCAAGGAGATCGCTAATGGGATCAAGATGCCAAGGAAGTAGTTCGTTCAACTCAGGCAAAACATCTCGAACGACCAAGCATTACACCTTACCTCAAAACGTACTTACAACATAAAATTTTGAGACGTAGGAGGAGAGAGAGAATTTGTTCAATAAAAAAAATCACAATTATATATTATATAACTAAATTTCTCAATGGTCCGAATAACTATAGCTCGTCTGTAGGCAATGCCAGTATAGGCGAGCTAGAGTCGCAAGGCTTTGATTTGAAATACAAAATTTCGCCCTTTTCACAAAACACTTACTAGGTACTCTCATAAGGAGGGGCATTAGCCAACATAATGAACCCCAAACCAAACGGGAGCGTTATGTTGGAGATGGGGAGGGGGGGGGGGGGTATGAAGCTGCTCCGATTTATTAAGCATAATTTTTCGTAGCATACACACATTGCCTCAGTTACAACGCACGGGTTTACAGTTGATACGCAAATATTACGTTATAGGTACCTCTTACCTTATTAAAACAGTCGGTGCTAAGAATACCTATGTGCCTACTGCGGGTATTATACGTCTATGCTCGTTCATTAGCCTTAGTAATATTGACGGTGCCAGGGTTTTAAGTTTGCCCCTCCAAGACTCGCAGTTTTTACGCGCCCTGTCCATGTAGATGCAACGCCCCACCTGAGTTATGCAATTACCTGCATGACCGATCGGTCGTGAGGTTCGGGTAAACCCTTTGCGCCGTCAACAAGTATTGAGCTCTACCGTGGGATGGCATTGTATGAATTGGAGTGCCATTCTGAGTATTATAATGAATTAATTTTTTTCACGCCCCCATTGATATTTCAGGCGCTGATATTTCAGTATGGCCGGTAATTTAGCAACATTTAGCGAACACAGATGACCGTTGCTTGCCCAAAGTTGCTACAAGTTCCTTTTAGGTAAGGAATATGTTTTGCTATGACGTACGTGGTATAATTAATTTGTTTTATACTGAAGTGGTAGAAACCGTCCGCGCGCTGTATCTCGATCGCGGATCTACAGGGCAACAAGAAGCAGAATGGTGAAGGGAGAGGCCCAGAGAGTGCGCCAGCTGCTCTCGACTCTCCGTGATTATTAACAATTATATATTTCTAAAATTCGCTCATGATCCCTGTTTGCAATAAATTGTATCACTGTTGCAAGCAACAAGAATTGTCGCACTACTAGAGTACTAGCCACATATTTGTAGGAAGCGACTCCATCAGTGATTCAAAAAATGCCATTTTCCTTGTGTCTCGGTAAATGACTCTTCTCGCGTTTTTCGTGGAACATTTTTGGGGATGGATATATGAATTTTACCACAATTTGGTATCGCTTCTCGGCCTCTTGGCTAAGATCAAAGTGTAGTATCTGTTCTTATCAGCTTAATCTCTGGTACGGCGCTCATTGAGTGCCCCTGAAGATTAAACTGATTTTTGGAAAATGACGGAGTGTTAGGAGCTTGCTCCACCTCTGTCGCGGGTTGACCCGGTATTGCAGTACCTCCGGGAACGGCCCATATAGAGCACCTATCAGATAATTATTAAACATACTCGCAAGTGGATGAAGGGCATTATTTGAGATAGAGGTGAGTTGTGTAAGACAAGGTCATTTGTCGGATTTGTACCCTAAAAGGTCACCCCGCCTTACCTCACGCTGCGAAAGGGCGGTACCCTGTGATGATAATCGATATCACAGTCCCATTCGAGAACCGGCAAGAGGCACTCGATGCAGCCCGGGACACCGGGAAGGGAAGATGAGGACGTATGAAACTGTCCGCGCTGCGCTGAGGGTGGAGGATTCGAACGTCAGCAACCACTCTCCATCATCATCGGCTCCCTGGGGACCTGGGACAATGCCAACGACAGATCCCTCCTCCGTCTGATGAAGTCAAAGTACCTGAGGTCCTGAGGACCCTCAGGAAACTGATGGTGTGTGACACCATTGCATGGTCCCGCTGCATGTATATGCAGCATATCAGCGGCAGACAGCAGCAGCAGCGCCCCATGCAATGGACCGGGACCACCGCACTAACCCCGGCTACAGTCTTCACCCCTGACACCACCCCCGACGACCGACGCAGCCTCTGACAACACCACCACGGACGGCCCCACCACCGACGACGCCACCACCCACGCCCACCCGAGAAGCAGCACCTAACCCCCCCCCCCCCCCAACTGTTTATGTAACTCCCTTCCCCCTTAATGCAGTAAAATGAAGTACCATGAAGTATAAGAATTTATAACACCTTGTAAAAACATTAAATAAAAACAAAATCTGTTCTTATCAGCTTAATCTCTGGTACGGCGCTCATTGAGTGCCCCTGAAGATTAAACTGGTTTTTGGAAAATGACGGAGTGTTAGTAGCTTGCTCCACCTCTGTCGCGGGTTGACCCGGTATTGCAGTACCTCCGGGAACGGCCCATATAAAGCACCCATCAAATAATTATTATATACTGGCTGTGTACCCGCGCTTCGCAACGGTAGAACAGACACCCCCTGTATCCCCCCCTCCTCAACTGATCAGAAACCTTCCCCAATGACAACCCTAACTGCCTTTAACCCCCCCCCCCCCCCCGTATCCTATGAACCCTCCCTACCTGGTTAGAAACATTCCTCAATGTTCACACAACAAATTTCCAAAGTTGCACTCCAATTGGTCAAGTAGTTTTGAAATTTCTGTAGACCCCCCCCCCCCCCTCTCATAACCTGTACCCCCCTCCCACTAACATCCTGATTGAAGTACCACTTGAATGTACTCGTCGAGCTGAATCCAGAATCTAATTACAATCGGATTTACGTCCAACCGTTCAAAGTTATTATAAGCATAAACGTCCTCATAGAAGTGATTATAACACGTTTTTTAGTAGTATTTCATTCATAGCGTTTCAACGGATGGACAGATTCAAATGCGGATTTTTCATAAACCGATGCCGAGACAAACAAACAAACAAACAGACACTGTTTTATTATATGTATAGATATAGATGCTCGCAAGCGGATGAACGGCATTATTTGAGACTGCAGCGAGGAGGACCTAGGACCGGACGTTAGTTGTTGATAGACCAGTTTAAACCCCTTCAGTGACCACGGTACGACCGTTCCTGAGGAGGACAGATTTGTTCACAAGGTGTGAAAACATGAGTTGAACAAATCTGTTCTTCTATGGAACACGTACAGTGGTCACTGAGGAGCTTGCCTGCTCTACATCTGTCGCGGAGTTGGCCCGGGTACTGGTGTTGCATCAAGTACCTCCGGGAACGACCCGTACAAAAGCAAAGTAATTACACATTGTCACAATTCTATTTTGCCAATCAACCGACGTGTTGACACCCACATCGTGCCAAAACAAACGCGGTAGGGTGCATGCCATCTGCATTGAGGATGCTAACTATATCAACTGTTCTGATTGTCAAAGCAGAATATTGTGACAATGTGTAATTACATTGCTTTTGTTAGCAATTAGTTTTGTTTTGTTGATAGTTAGCATCCTCAATGCAGATGGCATTCACCCTACCGCGTTTGTTTGGCACGATGTGGGTGTCAACACGTCGGTGGACGGGTCTCGATTGCGGCCTGACCTCACAGTAAGAAAAGCTTAATGATCAACGGTGACAAACCCCTTCGAAAACAGGGGTTCATCGTTTCCCTCCCCGAGCCGAAAGAACATATCGTTTCCCTCCTGGTGAACCCCTGTTAGGGCAACGTCTGGAGGGAACCGATGAACGCCCTCGAAAACCGACAGGGGGCTTTCACTGCATCCCGCGAGGAGAAGAAGTACGAAACTGTCTGGGCTGTGCTGCGCCTGTACCATCAAAGTACATGAAAGTACTTCAAAAATTGATGGTACTGACACTTACGTGACTGACACTGACGTAAGTGTCTGTACCATCAATTTTTGAAGTAATTTCATGTACTTTAATGTATTACATCCAGTGGCGGACATTTTAGCACCCCATGCAACAGTGGGTCCTGAATAGGGATGGGATATCGAAAGAAAATATCGATATTGATATCAATTGATATAGGTATCAAATGAAAAAATCGATATCGATATAATATCGGATGAAAAAATTGATATCCGATATTATCGAAAGAAATTGAAATACCAAATTAAATCATTTAAAAAAACTAAGCTACTATATTATTAAAACTAGGTTCAAATTTTGTAAGCCGAAATCAGCAAACGGAGAAACCAAGCAGAAACAGACTTACTGGAGAGGCAATCGAACAAACTTCTGTTCCTTCGTTCAGTCGGAGAATTCTTTTTTTAACTTTTATACAACTTTTTCTTTCTTTTTAAAGCGATTTGTGGACTTCTTCCATTAGTTGTGTACCTATATGTACATAATGTAAAAATATAATAATTTTAGAGTTTTGTTCAAACTGCGGTAGGTTTTCAATTTGTTTTGTACCTACATACTATTGTTGTTAGGATTCTTGAGGGTTGGTCACTCAAGAATCCTGACAGCAATATTCATACTGAGTGGTCAAGAACCTTAAACCTATCCTACAGACAATCATGGGAAAATAAAGTAGTTTGAAGTTTTGTTCTACCAATATTCATTCTGTTTTGTATCTACCCACATGTTCTGAAAATGAAATATCTCCACATTCGGGTTCATTCCTTGCGTCTTCAGAAGTTTAAAACCAAATTTGAGAATTTTTCTTGTAATTAAAAACCCGATAATATCGGAGGTAAATATCGATATTCCGATATTATCGAAGTGAAAATATCGATATAAAAATATCGGATATCGGAAGGAAAACACTGATATATCGATATCGATATCCCATCCCTAGTCCTGACCACAGACTTCCACCCGTGACGCCGCCTCCGATGTCGCCACCCCCGACGACACAGCCCCCAACAACACCGACGACGTCACCGCTTAGGCCATTCCGAGTAGCAGCCCCTAAATATCCCCCCCCCCCCCCCTACAATTTTTGTAATCCCCCCTTACCCCAAAATGAGATACAAAAGTACAATGAAGTATTAAAATGTGGAAACACCTTGTAAAAACAGGAAATTAACAAATCTATTCTTATCAGCCATCTCCGGTACGGTGCGTCATTTTTGGAAAATGACGGAATGATAGCGGAACTTGCTCCACCTCTGTCGCGGGTTGAACCGGTATTGCAGTTTTGCAGTATCTACGGGAGCGGCCCATATAATTTAAACTTGTAAACACTACCTATCCATGTCCAAACATTACCACTCGCATTCAATAGATCTCGACCACCGAATTATAATACACAGGTGTATGTACAATTCGATGATCTGGACTGAACAGATTAACAATTACGCGATTTGATTATGCTGAATAGTAAAACATTCCCTGACGACTATCCAATTAATGAGTGAGGGGTGAAGGGGGTCTTCTTTTAGCGAATTTTCGAAGAAAAGGAAGCTATTGTTCTCGGTCCAAAATTTTTAAAACTCGAATTTCTGAAAGATTTGTATACCAAAATCCGTTTCAGACCATCCTGAATTCACTGCCGAAAGACACCAAAAATTATATGTATATATATATATATATATATATTTATATATTTATATATTTATATATTTATATATTTATATATTTATATATATATTTATATATTTATATATGTATGTGTCATTCCAGACGATAACTCTCGAAAGAATTGAGATAAAAAGTTCAAATTTGCACGAAAAATCTGTCTTGGCAATCGACAGGCTAAGTTCGAAGATGGGCAGAATCCGGTCACCCTAAGGGGGAGTTTTGGGGAGTTTTAGGGGGGGGAAATTACCCATAAATTCCCAAAATGAAAAAGTCTGACAAGTGACACCTCATTTTAAAGGTTTTTGTTCGCTGAACACGATGGTGAAATCAGAATTGCGATATCTCATTCCGTTCTCAAACTGGAGCACTTTGAAGATGAAGGAACGTGGTTATTTCTTGAGATGTTCTTCCTGGTTCGTCTGCTCTAATCTGATAACGGAATGGGATATCGCAATTATGACTTCACCATCGTGTTCAGCGTAGGAAAATCTACAAACCGAGGTGTTACTCGGCAAAAAATGGAACAAAAAATTTGTTACGTACCCAATACCTACTCTTCTGGTATTCAAAACATTTTTGATTTCCCCCTCCCCCTCCTTCCACCCCAAATTTTACTTTGCGTAAAACTACTCCTGTTTTAATTTTGTATGGTATCAAGTTGGGAAAACATTGGCCGAAAATTAATTTTCAGAAAATTTTAGGCGGAGGAGGAAGATGCCGAAAACTTCGAAAATTCGCTCTTATAGCCATGCTGCATGACTGTGGTTTTTTTTTTTCTTTTGCAGATTTTTAATACGATACTTAAACACAAATATTACATCTGTGTCTGCAGGGTAAGGGCTACATAATATATAGAAATTACGTGTATACGACGTATATAGAAACCCCACACGAACTAAATCACTCGCGAAGAAACGTGGAAACCCATTTCAAAGAAAAACGGAGTTATTGAACAAATAGTCTATTTCCACTAATACACGAAAAACGCAAAAAACACTGTTATATACCGGTTTCGGTGATCAAACCATCGTCAGTAACACACAGTAACAGTTATTGTGTGTTACTGACAGTTAACACAGTAACCATCGTCAGTAACACAGTTATTGTGTGTTACTGACAATGGTTTGATCACCGAAACCGGTATAACAGTGTTTTTTGCGGTCTTCGTGTATTAGTGGAGATAGAATATTTTTTCAATAACTCCGTTTTTCTTAGAAACCCCACGTTTCGTTCACAATATGTAATAAAATAAATAATAGATTCGCGTGACCAATCAGAACCATCGCTCAACGATCAAATCGGTTTCCCACGATATTTGATTCCCAGCTGCTTAATCCAGGACTTCCTCGTATCACACGAATCTTCCTCCAGTCATCTCGTTGCAGGAGGAGTCATAGACCATTGAAGACCCCAAGTCTGGACAATGAAAGGCAGGGTTCACCTCGAAGACGATCTCAGAAGAGAGGACACCCACTTTATTTGGAATAGACACTTGAATCCAGACGGAGAAAGTGTTCGATCTTTTTTTTGTCAACGTCTTTTTGGTTTATTATTTTCAATAATGAACCATTGGAATCGAGCATGAAAAAAAAAAAATTCTTACCCCCCCTCAAAATTTGATGGTTTACGTTTCAAGGTATGTAGAATCCAAAACTGCAATAAAATATTTCTGTCTGTCCGCCGTACGCCGTACGCCGTACGCCGTACGGGCCACTTTTCTTAGTTACCATGAAAAAAAATTGATGAAATTCGGGTTATAGGTTCCGTTCGGCGTCTAGTTGGTCCTCGAAGCTCGACGTTACTGTGAGTCATCTCTAAGGGGTTCAAAATAGGGGTTGAAATTTTCAAAACGCCTATACCATTTTTTTACGTAAATATTTTTACGGTTTTAAATAGTTCTTGAACTTGCGAGTTTTTTAAGACCATCCGGAGCATCGTACGTCCAGCCGTTCGTTCACAGTAAGGCACCGAAGTTTGCACCGACAGGCATTTTCGACTCCAGTGTGAATGAAATTGTATACAATTCAAACCAAATCTCGTAACCAGAGACGCGCCCACAATAGGAATTTGTGAATACGGCCAATCATTGGTAGGGATCACCTGATTATATTGGCGGAGTATGAAGTCGAGTTGGTTGTTCTGTGATATTATTTCGCTTGAAAAATGATGGCTCTTTTGGAGTTTATTGGTAGGTAGTGAAACTTGAACAAACGTTGAAGTATTATTGATGGGTAAATTATTACTACGGTAAATCATTACTCAACGGTAAATTATTACACAACGGTTCATTATACCATCTACGTAGAAGGGGCTGGAGTTTGTTGGTAGGTACTTTTGCAACTTTTTTCACTCCTCATCAACAATTTCTTTTCAGAACTTCATTATGTGTGTTTCTTTTTGTTAGGTACTGTTTGTCATCGGCAGAATTATTTTAGCAACATTTAACTCGTGATTTAGGTAGGTACCTAGTAACGAGTACGGGGTTAGGTACTAACCTACGGAGGGTCTGCGATCTACATAATATGCATAGAATAGTACATATTATATTATGTAGACGGGTTATCTATACATCGAGCTGTGATCTGTAACAGAAGGGTATTCTATACAAAATAATAAACCGTTGTGCAGGGATTTGCAGCGTTTTTTTAACTGCTGCCTTTTTTCGATGTTTGGGATCGACTGGAATATTTTTATTTTAATAATTCCATCTATGCGTAGTAATCGAACGCTTTCTCCGTCTGGATTCAAGTGTCTATTCCAAATACAGTGGGTGTTCTTTCTTCTGAGATCGTCTTCGAGGTGAACCCTGCCTATGTTGTCCAGACTTGGGGTCTTCAATGGTGTATGACTCCTCCTGCAACGAGATGACTGGAGGAAGATTCGCATAGATGGAATTATTAAAATAAAAATATTCCAGTCGAAAAAATGTAACAGTTTAAAAAAAGACGTTGAAAAAAAAATCGGCGCGCTGATAATTCGCATAGATGGAATTATTAAAATTAAAATATTCCAGTCGATCCAAAACATCGAAAACAGGTAACAGGTAACAGTTTAAAGAAAGAAAAAAAAAATCGGCGCACTGATAATTCGCATAGATGGAATTATTAAAATTAAAATATTCCAGTCGATCCAAAACATCGACAAAACGCTGCAAAGTCCTTGTCACATGGGGTTTATTATTCTACAGAAATGTTGGCTGTACATTTATTGTTTGTTTCATGTGAAATAATTTAAATAGCTATTTCTGATGGTTTCCAACAATTTTGGCCCCCAAAACACAAATTAGGTAGGTACGATTTTTTTTTTTTTTTTTCAAATTAACTTTGATCATTGGTAATGCCATTTAATCGTTCTAGTGTTATTCCACAAACTGATGGTGATTTCAGACGATTTCGCAGGTTTTTGACTCATACAAAATCAATTTTGGGAGCTGAACATCTGGTACAACCTCAATTTTCCACTCCTTGGCCAAAATCGACCTCATATTCGATCTTCTCGTCCGCAAAAACATGGTAAACGATAAGTCAAAAGCTCATGTTACCAACATGTTGCTAAAACGCAAAAAGTACCTATTTTTAGACACATTTTCACTCATAACACCCCTGGGTATATTCCGATCGGGCTGAAAAGTTTCGGGACACAACTAGGGCCCAAATAGAGCATGTGTGCGAAAGAACGACTTTTTTAGACCGAAAATGAAGCCTGTACACGTGATACGGTGGGCGGCGTACGGCGGACGGCGTACGGCGTACGGTGGACGGACATTGCATTTTTTGAATCTACGCACCTTGAAACGGAAAAGAAAAAAGTTTGAGGGGGGTTATAAAAATTTTTTGCTGAGCGATTACATAGGTGTATTATTCAGAGAATAGTAAACCAAAAGGTAACAGTTAAAAGAAAGAAAAAAAAATCGGCGCACTGATAATTCGCATAGATGGAATTATTAAAATTAAAATATTCCAGTCGATCCAAAACATCGGAAAAAGGTAACAGTTTAAAAAATCAAAAAAATCGACGCACTGATTTTAGATTTTGAAGGAGGAATGTTCCTTAGGAAAATTTCCAGCGGTGATGAGGAATGGATTTAACTCGGACCTAAACCACCTCAACGAGCTCGTGAGATGTTTACGATGCTTGAGTTTTTCTTTGTAATTGGGAGGACGCTAAGTGCTGACAATTAGATGGGAAGCTATTCAGTTGTCGTTGTGGGTGAATTTCTCAGATGAGTGAGTGTTAAATATTTTTGCCCGCGCTCATGGGGGGGAAAGGGGTTAAACGGAATTTTTATCAGCCTCCTTCTTCACACTTATTCGTAGTGTCGCGAGTCGAGAATCTTTCTGCTAAGCAAAATTCATTCATTTTTTATTAGCTGCAGATGGGTTTTGCTGGTGGGACGTGTGACAGAGTGTAACAGTGGGGGTAGACCCTCGAGAGTCCCCCTCCTAGACCAGCGAGATTATCACCGGTTTAGAAGGGATATCTCCCATCCCCACCGGAAGAAAAAATGTATCGAGAACAGCCCACGCTGTTACAGACTACAGCTTATTAATCAGTAGGCATTGTTCGAAGAATAAAAACGGAGTTATTGAAAGTCTCTCTATTTCCACTAATACGTGCTTAGCAGCAAGATTCTCAACTCGCGCCCCCTTTTACACTACGAATAAGTGTGAAGAAGGAGGAATGTATCCACTCTTAGTGAAAAGGTAGTCAACTGTAACCTTATCTGATGAAAGTTCGAATAACGGCAGTACTATTAAGAATAAGAATATGAAAGTGCTGCAGTAGTTTCTTTATATACTAAAGCATAAATTTCACAGAAAAAATATATTGTGCTTATGAATTGCGATTTCGGGGAGTCAGGCAAACTTTGAAAATCGATTTTCCAAAAATCAGCTTTTTGCATATAACTCCCTTTGCCCAGCAGGCACAGACACTATTACTGTAAAAAATATTTAGAGTAATAGTGTCTGTGGCGGCTCCCTTATTTTAGATTACTATGCTCCCTTATTTATAAGGGAGCTAGAACAAAATACAGACCTTATGAAGAAAAACGTGTCGACGCTATAAGCTCCGTTATTGATTGTCTGGAACATGAATTGTGCTTCGGCAATTTTTCTGTATTTCGTGTTGTCTGAATATCTGAAAGCGCTGATGCAAGTATGTCCCAGAATGACCCACGCCATACTGATCGATCTCAGACCATGAATCGTAGGGATGGTGTCCTCTCCAACTTTACTCTCGCATATCGTTTTCAAATTCCTCTTGGCAGAGAATGACAGAACGACCTCCCTCCAAATGCCACCTGCAAAAATAAAAAAAGCGAGTTAGCCGCCAGAGAGCAAGTTGCCGTTTTGAATAAACGTCACTAAATTTATTATTTAATTTTCTCAAATTAAGAAAAAGCTACTTATTTATCTAGTGTTGTCGAAAAAAGCTCTAACTGCTCGAGTTATTGAAATATTTAATATTTAACTATCGTATCACATCCATTGTAATAATGTTATATATTGACTCTCCCGAGAGCACTTATCGTAACCCATAAAACCCTAATTTTACAGGACAGCCGAAAAACTAGAATCATCTCCAGCTGGACCTCTTGTCGTGACCCACACAAGCCCATTTTCAGCGAGATATTTTGAAACAAATAAATAAACGAAAACCCAAGCATTTTATCCAAAACGGAATTTGAAAGCAAACAAAGTTTTAAATCAACAGGAAAATCCAATCCTCCAGGGACTGAAGTTGGGATGAATCATGCCATTGATCTGCAACGTCCTCACTGAACTCAAAGAAAAAGGAAGGCACCATGTAGATCTTGGAACGCGAAAACTTATATTTATTCAGTTAGGTATTATTTAAAAATATTATTTTAAATCGATGAGTATTTATTTCTAGTGGGTACTTCAATCTCAATGATTATTCAATCAATTCATCCATCTTCCCGGCGTGAATCGTTGTGTCCGACAATGGAAAAATGTGGTGAACTCAAGGAAATTAGCGCTTGACAGTTTGACAATATCGTACGGTCGAGGTTTTTTCCGGGTGTTTCTTATTATTGTACTCCATCCAGATTTCCTCTCTATTCCGGCATGTAGTGGAATCAAGGAAATTGGCGTAGTTACCAAAACACGTGTAGGTATTATACAGGTACCTACTAGTACGAGTATTTATCGTAATCCACAACGCTAGACTTTCCGTGGTGGTTACTGCAATTAGGAGATTCGTTACATTATTTTGTTAGAAGCCTCTGTAGAGGGTGATGTATATAATTATGTTGGTTATGACAAATGCATCTAAAAAAAAAGAAAATTATTTAAGTGGTAGCAGTTCAAGTAGTTTCCTCGTTGGTTATGCCACTCATTTCAGTTATCGGAACTTCCGGATTTAAGGGGAAGTGGAGGGAGAAATGGATTTTTAGGTACTTAACGTAATCAGATCAGGCTGAAATTCAAAGGTGATGCACCCAAAACTCTTTAGTACACAGTACACATTATTGCAAAAACGTCGTTTCCCGCCTTTTTGAGGGTTACGAAAAGTGCGCTCGGGAGAGTAGATAAAGATGTTAAGATTAAAGTGGAATTTGAATACTTAGTTATAAGCACAAAGCGTAATACGTGTACTCTAATCTAGGTCTTTGCGTTTAATAATGTGGTCCTGATTTCACGTGACCTCTCAACAAAACTTCTTACACTCGCTACCCATGCTATGGGGTCCCCGACTTAACCATTAAAATCGAAAATTTGATCAATTTCCTAGCAGTGGCAACAGCACAGTCCATACGCAAGGGGTGACACTGGGTACCACGGTTTAAGGCGTTTGATGTAAATGGTAAGACACTTACTGGTGAGGTCATCGCTGTCCACTGAATTCCTGTCTGACGATTCTGCTTCACTATCTGTAAAGAAATGTAAAAAAAATAAAAATGAAAAATAAAAATTGACACTGTTTTGATCCCGTTTCAGTGGGATACATGAATATACAGACAGTTCCAGAAATATTACATTTTCACCGGTAACTTTACATAGGCCGCAGGAGGAAAACCCGCATAGGTGAATGTATAAAATTTTGCCATCGTGTTTTTGATCACTGGCACTAGACTAAGAGGTAGCCTGAGAGTGAATATTCAGTGACGTCTCGTCTTGCAATCGAAAAACATGCCAAATCCCAAACGAACTACCAACGTTTCTGTGATTGTTATTGTCACTACACCGAGTTAATGAGTATGAGCACATATATATGACACAAGAATAACATATTTGTATTCTGGATTGCGATCTTCGAATCTCATCATATCTGATTCAGCGCCCATTGCTCAAACATTTGTTACACTCGGCCGAGCATGATCTGTTAATGAAGTAGGCTCGAGAGGGCTGTAATGGTGCCATTGCCCAAACATGTGTGCTAATATTGGCCTTTAGGTAACGAGGATATTTACAAAACTGGAATGATAACTCTTCAGCTGGTTCGAATTTATCATTTGATTTAAGGAGATCTCGGAACTTGGGTAGGTTTTAATGAAGTAACTAATGACGTCAAGGATTTTTTGTTGGTTAATAATCCTGTTAAACGCGAGGATTCGGGTATTTTTGTTTAGTTTTGATGGTTTCCGTTTCTAGGTAAGTACGTAGAATACGAAAATGGGATAAGACAATTTCTGTCCGTCCGTCGTTTTTTCCTTTGTCACCATGAACCAAAATTGACGAAATTTGGTTCGTAGGTCCCATTTGGGGTCTAGCTGGTCCGCAAAGCTCGGCGTTACTGTTAGTCATCCCTAAGGGGTGAAAAATAGGGGTTGAAATTTTCACGGCGCCGTAATCTCAAATTTTTTTAAAGTTTTAAAATTGATCTCGAACTTGGGAATTTTTTGAGACCACCCGGAGCACTGCAAGCCCAGCAGTTCGTTCACAGTAAGGCCCTGAAGTTTGCACCGAAAAGCTTCGTCAACATGATCGTGAATGAAACGGTATACATTATTAATTTCATTTTGAAGAATGATGGTTTAATTTGGATGTGGTTGATAGATGCTTTTGTAACTTGAATAATAGCAACAAATCATATCTATCATCGTAACAATAAATCGTATCATGAAAAGCAACAAATGATATTAATGATAGAATTCTGAGTCCACCATATATTTATGCTATTGTACTTCCAGGTCGGCTCCTCACGATTTAGGGCTTTCCTGGAGTGGTGGGAGGGGGGGGGGGGGGGGCATGAGGGTACGTATTGAAACAGAAAACAGTGATCGACGCATCTATACAGGTAAAAATAAACCGTTGTGTAGTAACTGGCAGCGTTTTTTCCCCCTCATAAATATCAAATTAGGGTGTTGTCAACACTGAAATAATAACTTGGCAACAGAGTATCTCATTTTCAAATATATCACTTTAATCTCGAATGCATCCGTACCAGACCAAGATAACACACTCCGCTAACTACGATCTCTATCTATAAATAAAGCGCTTGCCATTCGTTGTCTAGTCTAGAAAGTTTACAAAGAGCGTAATCTGATCCCGGTAAAATACCTGATCAAATCAAATCAAATCAAATCAGGTTTTATTTGTAACGGCCAAAACATGGCAATACAAAAGTCAGGCAGAGACGTAAAACTAATGGTAAACAAATGCAAAAAACATCAAGATGACGCATCATGATGGCGCTGGGCTAAATAATGTGTGTGTAAGAGCTTTTATCTGTCTCCTGAGAATTGCCAGTAATTTTCCATTTTACTCTCCGCTGTGAAAAAAAAATTGCGAATAAAAATTCGTTTTTTCGCCCACAGACTCCATTTGGGCGCTAGTTGTGCCCCGAAACTTTGCAGCCCGCTCGGAATATACCCAGGGGTGTTATGGGAAAAATGGGTGTAAGAATAGGGGGTTTTCGATTTTTTTTTTTTTCAAGATTTTAGTGAACAAGAGCTTGTGAGGTATCGTTTACCGTGTTCATTTTTTTTTTTGCTTTTTCGGGCGAGAAGGCTGAATATAGAGTTGATTTTGACCAAAGAGTGAAGAATTGAGGTTATAACCAGGTTCAGCTACCAAAATTCATTTTTGTATGAGTCAAAAACTTGGGAAATTTACTGAAATCACCGTAAATTTGTATAATAACACTATATGTAGTATCAACAGGTGAATCAAGACAATTAAATGGAACTATCATTGATCAAAGATCATTTGTCAAAAATAGTACTTCGAATTTTGGGGGGCCAAAATTGGTGGAAACCATCAAAAATAGCTGTTTCAATTATTGCATGAAAGAAAAATACACGAACATTCCACATTTCTGTAGGTGTGTCCAATAGGATAATGAACCCGTGTGACAAGGACTTTGCAGCGTTTTTCTCTTTTGATTTCAAATTAAATGAATGGTGTTGTTTCACATTGAAGCAGAATGCGAAGGAAGAAGCGCTTGATTCCGAAATGGAAGGAGAACATTAAGCAAAAGCTAGAAAAGCAAGAGAATAAAATCATTTCATATTTCAGCATCAGTTTATGGGTCATAGTTTCGGACTAATTATTTCCTGAAGTATTGAATTCGATGAATAGTAAGTACCTACTTAAGTAGGTAGGTACCCAATACCATATTATTTGCACCTTTTCTTCTACTACCTATATTCATTCGCTTTTCACTCTCATGTTCACTGTGTCTGATTACCGTTGTACTCCAGTTTTCATCTCAAAAATGTCCCACCATGTATTTGATTTATGAGTTTACTTAAATAGAATCAACGCCAATACCACTCTTTATCTGATCATTCGGGCTCTTTCTCCGTAATCGTCTTTGTCTTTGGGCCAGATCTTATCTTCCTCTGTTTGCTCTATTCAAAACGTCGACGTTGGAAATTTCGCATTGGCCCAAGAAATAGGATGCGTTTACTGATATTTGAGTATTTTATAGATGGGGTTGATACCAACACGAATTAAGCTTTACCTACCCATATTTTCAGGCTCAGATGTCATAATATAAACAAACTATAAACAGTAGGTCTACGAATGAGGCTAATACAGCTGTTAACTATCAACTCAGGTGAACCACGCTTTTAGTAACGCCTGTGATTTGAACTTATCATAATCTTCCTTCATCCTCTTCCTCGACATTCTTTTACCAAATTTCATGGTAAGCATTTTGTTTTTTAAATAATTTTATACCCAACACAAATCTTAATGGTTTCTTTTTAGTCTGACACACTGTATTATTCACGACTCTATGTGATAGACCTACCTCATCTTTATGGATCCCCGTTTTTGCAAAGGTACCGGCACTTTTTATGATACCATGCGAGTTAGGGAATTTACGGCTACTCTAATGGTTGACGCATACCTTTTCGCGGAGTCTACTCATGGAAAATGAGCAATCTGTCGAAAAACTAATAAAAATAATTATGATCAAAAGAAAAATAAACTCCGATATCATAGTAACCAATACTGGTCGAAGAAGAAGATACAAGTACCTAGTTGATTTACGGGTACATCAATAAAACTAAATGAAATAGGTAGTAAATTATGATATTCGGCATATAGGTACTATAGACCTCACTCAGTGAAATCTCTCGACAATAATTATGTAACTGTGTAGCAATTTACCTAAATAACAGCAAAAGACGTTAGTTTTGAGACGGTTGTGGGTTCAGAATAGAAAACGTATGAAGATTTAGTCTATAGATGATTTCCATACTTAGATTTAATTCCTATTAGCTTGGTGAACCTCTTTTCCCACATCACAGCAACCACAACTACTGCTCCAGGTTAGGTATTTTCCGAACCTACGGCTGAATATGCTTATATATTATATACCTTAACTTAATATTTTGATCAATATTGGGTCAGGGTGAATGAATCAACGTTGTTATAATTACCATAGTTTCCTGCAGGCTGTCGCCCATGAGCGCTAATGAGATGAATGTGCAGGTCGAAAAGCGCAACAGTTGTTGAAAACGAAAAACGCGAGTATATATATGCTGCTTAAAGACTAGGTATACCAAACTATAAGTTTAAACGTAAACTGCCAATAAAAAAATGTTTGGTAAGTAATTAGGAGATAAACTGAAAATTATTATAAAACAATTTTCTTTATTTGAACAGATTTCATTTGAATTTATATGTTTTCATTTTTTATCGAATTTCTATTTTTCTAATTTGTGTAATTGTTTCTACTACTTCCTTCTTCATTCCCGTTGTTTGACGTCCTGGAATGTTTCGTCATATCTAGGAGCCATGTAAGAAGTACCATCGCGTTCTTAGCTTATGTTACTTTTAGGGGTTGAATATCCGTCGTTTTGCGTATTAATAATACGTTATAATACCTACCTATACGAATCGTCAATGGTTGGCCGTCTTGTGGACCATCAGAATCGAAAGCTTCACCACCGACTGTGACCGAAGGCTGATGTACCACCTGCCATAGAATCCTTTCAACGTAGAAGCCGTGTCGACATCGCAAAGGTCGGGCCAGCGTTACAAAAACCCGCGCGCGCCCGTCAATCATACGTTCCCTCGGGTAGGTAGTTCACCCCGTCGACAGCCTGACTATGAGCAAGTGAATTATATTATGTATGTTGCCTAGTTTCGAGTGAATCTCGTGAACATGATGTTCATGTAGTTGATGACATTGGCTGAATGCAACCTGCTAATTTAATGAACCCAATAGGCCCCAAAATAATAGTAAAATGAAAAATTACCCATATAGTTACCTAATCTTTGTCAGCCACTTATTGCACGGTATCATTAGATTACCGAGTGTCGCAAATGCGGAATTATTTAATCAATTTTTATTTTCGGCAGTCTAAATTTCTTACCTTCAACAGCACATACTTAAAATTTGGTAACAAAAATTATTAGAGCTAAAAAACATATGTATTTACGAACCTAACGATTTTAATTTCAATAAAAGTTTAGTTGTTTGCACGAGATCCAAAGAATAAGTAATTATTTCTTATAGTAAGAGATATAGAGTTAAAAATTGCTTTTGCAATACCGAGGATAGTAACTATGTTGAAACGATGAAATGCTGTGGGCAAATTAATAAAAGCAGTTTTTATGCTCTTTGATAGGGAACCCTAGAGGTGACATCATTGCAAATGATGACATAGGTACACGTTGCGTAAGTATGTATGGGCGTGCAAAACTGGAAACTACAGAGATAAAACTTCGCAGATGCACTTTTGGGGAGAGAGTTGTGCGTGAAGTCGAAGCACGCGGTTGCTACATTTTCTGTCAACGGAAGCACCACTGGGGTAATTTACATGAGGATGACTTGCCGGCTTTAGGCTCCTTGTAGGTGCTGTCAAGCTTGCTGAAGAGTGATCAGGGTGAAGCATAACCTCACAATCGCTCTTACTTGCACCTATCACACACCATTACATAACAGCTGTTGTGGGTGTGTACCAATCTCTAGCCGTCGTTATTTGTAGAAACCTCCGCCTCGTGGTGCTCTCTAGCAGAGGGCTCATTGACCTCCAACCATCATGGGACCCAAAACTTAATCAGGAATCCAAATAAACCAACTCATTCGATGAAAAAGCTTCCGTTCGGTTTCCATTATCACTGTATTCACATCATATTATTTATCAAGATGATGTATGTAGCTAGATGTTCATTACTATAATTAAACTTAGTGTCGGGGCCGTCAGTGGGAAGTGTCGTGGACAACGGAAGTAATTGCCCCCCGATTGTGTCCGGTTGTACCTTCCCTCCGATTTATTGGAATGGATAACCTTGACTCAGACGTGTATAATTCATTCAACAAGATGCATGTAGATCCACCAAGAAATGGAGTAAAAGCAAGTAATCTTGAGTCAGTCATTGTTTGTGGGCAACGGAAATCGAACATTGATACAAATCGTTTCTGTCAGTATTTCTATTCCAACAATACGTCTATCTCCATGTAGTACACAATTTAAAAAAATTTAAATTATAACCCTGGATAAATCCTCTTTAGGTATATCCCGGGGGAACTGTTTTTAGTTGAACGCTAAGACACTACTAATTTTTGTTATTCAACCTTTAGTCCTAAATAAATATAGTATCTATAATACATGTCCCTATTGGCTGTCTGTCACCGTAAAACCTCCAGACACCTAGCGGATTTGACCTCCTAACAGCGTAAGACAAGTGGGCCTGGAGCATGATTTCTCTAGACTTTGCATTTTTTTTTTAGGTTGGGGTTTTTGGGTTTGGGTTTGGTTTTTTTAGGGTTGTCTCCATACAAGTCTGTTCATGAATTCACCTCAGTCTTGTGCGAGCCATGGTGGCAGCAAGATTTTGATTATCGAGACTAAGATCGACATTATTAACAGACCGATTTTTTGTTCAATTCCTTCTTGCAGTGAACCTCTCAAAAGCGTATATAACTTAAATCACTTGCGGCGGAGTAGTGGAAATCCATAGCAAAAAACTACAAGATAAAAATAGAATAGTCTATTTCCACGTAAACTAAAAAACTGTCGACCGGTTTCGGTTGTTAAACCATCATCAGTACACAATAGAATTAAACTACTGGAACTTGAGCTCCTATTTATACAAATCGAGTGAATGTTAGTGCAATCTCATTGGCTGTTGAGGCCAAGGAAATGACCTGATTGGCTGGAATACAACACAAGTGAAGGGTGGTACATTCTGATTGGAAAGGAGGTAGGACAAAAGGAAAAGGAAACAAACGCCGTGAGTGATACTAACCAAGCTTACAGAAATAAATCGATTAAAGGTGAAAGATTTTGTAAATTTATTTCATTTACAGAAGAGCCTAATTAATGAATTTTCAGTATTTTCAATTGCTCCAATACATCCAGTTTCGAACCTTTATTACAAAGATGAACTATCTCAACTGATGAATTGTTCCTATCAATACTGAAGTTAAATCCATGACCCTCCTCCCTTAAATGATTAGCAAAAGCCGAATTACCAGAACCATCCCTAAAACATCGTTCGTGATCCCTTAACCTTTCCATGAATTTTGACCACAATATTTAACTCCACAATCACATTTCAAAAGATAAACCCCACTCCTATCCTCTACCGGAATTTTATCTTTTACATTACCCAGAATTTTCTTTAGAGAATTTTGAGAATAAAACCCCACCCTAAACCCCCTCTTTTCAATTATATTTCCTAGTTTCTGTGATATCCCTCCATAATATGGCAAACTAACCCATTTTCTATTGATTTCCTCATTACCTCCTACTAAATTTGAAACAGCCCCTTGAGCTTCTATTGTGTACTGATGATGGTTCAACAACCTAAACCGGTCTAAAGGTTGTTAGTTGACGTGGAAATAGACTATTCTATTTTTATCTTGTAGTTTGTAGTCTTCTCTCAATAGCGATTAATTTTCGCTATGGGACGGCCCTCTTTATAACAAGCAATGTTCGCTATATCGAGGTTTTATTGGTGTCCGATATGGAGAAGTTTTACTGTATCACTAACCGTAGATTAAACATAATTTTACTGTGGAAGTTCAACTTACTTTCATTGTTGTTAGCCATAACCACTTTCACGCCAACCTCCTGTCTTGCTTTGGCAACTTCGTAAGTGTAGTTGTCATAAACGTAGTTGCTTTTCTTCCTCTTCTCTGTCATATGTTCTTCGTATACATCCACAAAGGTTCCAGCGGCGACCAGCATTCCAACCACGACCGTAATGAACCTTTAGTAAAACATGAAACCAGGAGCTGAGGAAATGGATAAGTTTCCCGCTAATTGTATTAGTTCATAGGAGGTGAAATACCCAATAGAACGTAAGGAAGGTGTATTTGAAGTTGATTTACGCATTATATAATAGATATTCTAGTTGTATTCTGTGTGGAAGAGAGAGTCTCAAATTTTTACAACCAACCGTAGTACGAAATTGTATTTTGCGTCGAATGTGGCCTATTCGTTTCGGTTTTCAATTAGTTTTTAAAGCTTGCCACGTGACCCAAAATCGCAGGTCCATTTAACGACCCATAACATAACGGTACATTCGTTATCACTTATCAGCATAACATGTCCCATAAGACACTTTCTAATATTATTATGAAGACAGTGCACATCATACGTTACTGGCTTTCCTAGATTATCAATAATCGAAAATGTTTTTCAAAGAAAAGGGGGTCAAATTCGTATTTATGTGGATAAAAAACACCTAAGAATCACTTCGAAATTTCGCTCATATGGTCATGCTGCATGACTGGGACTTTACTTACTGACCCTAGTCTTGTGAGATCCTATCAGAAATAATAGTTTTCGCTTCTTGGGCATCAGGAAACAATATATTGGAACTGGGACTTTACTTAACATAAACCGATCTCGACCGAAAGCCTTTGTTTTAAAATACACTGTCGGCTGCTTTCAACTTCGGAATCCCCTCTAATTGAAATAGTCCGAGAAACGACCAAAAGCGTTATGATACACTTCGCATTCTTGCTTGGAATAAGTACCTAGCTACCTTTCTACTTTCAATTTAGGTAGGTCGTGAATTGTGAGATTACGGATGCATTTCTATTAATGCAGGAGTAGAAAAATGTGCCATGCACGTTGGTAGGTACTTGATGAAGATTCTTCTCCCACAGTGGACGAATTCAAAAATAAATGTTCAACGTTAAAATTTAGAACATTTTACTTATTCGGTATCAGCTTGATAGTAGTTTCGAGATAATTGACGATTTTCTTCTTATCTCTTTTGAATAAATGATTGTCCATTTCGTGGAGTCAGTTACTTACAGTATAGTACTTATCTACCTTTAATTCTTGAATCAAATCTCTACCGTTATTTTAACCAACGACAAACTCCTAACAAGTCCTCACTCTTAACCCTAATGGAATTCAAAATATAGAACTATCTTAAACTTACACAAGAGCCCAAAACACGGGGTCGCTGGTCATGTAGTATGATTTGTGGGGAGTCTTGATTGCTGAAATCAAAACTGTCCTGTTGTGCTCAAGGGTGATTTGGTCCGAAGAAAGTTTCACGATATCTTCAGCTTCCGTGGTTTGGCATGAACGTGGTAGACAGATTCCCACCAGCAAGCTGCGATACTGGTGACAGAAATTAATATATTGGCAAATAAGTATGTAGTATGATGGTGTATGGTACCTAGTGATTTTCAAAAAATGAGGTACTAAGATATGAGGATTTCAAACATAAGCCTGATTTTTAAAGTAAGTAGGTACCTATGAAATGACTTTCAAATGAAGAAGCTGTTTGAGTTAGGCGTGTTTTTCTTGTTTCTCATATTTTACGTAGCCCAAAATCTAATTCGTTTTTGGCTTTTTGGGCTAAAAATCTAGTAATTGATACTGGGTTTTGGTTTATTATTCTGTGAATAATACACCTATGTATTTAACTTGAATTTATATAGCGGAAGAAGACATCATTATTGCCTAGTAACGCCTACGACTGACGGAAACCAAGATCTTATGCCATAACCCCACGATGTATGCGATGAGTGATCCGCCATATTATTTCCCCTGAAAATCATAAATTTTCAGTCTTGAAACTGAACCATAAAGAAGAAACTGAACCCATTGAATTCGAAGGTGGAGTTGGTGGAGACCAATGTGGAGGGGCTGTACTAACAACATCCATGCTGCCGTGTGAAGGAAAAACAGCTTATCTCTAAGAAAAGAAAATGTCTACAACACGTCTTCAAAGTTTGAGGGGTAACTCCTTCTTTATTCTACTCCAGTCTCTTCTTAGGAGACCGCATTTTTTCCCCCCTTCTAGTAACCCCCCACCCCCCCCCAATATTTGGGTAGGACCCTACTGGCCATAACGATACCAATTTTTTATCGAAAACTTAGATCTTAAGTCGATTAATCGCACAAAGGTGTTTCTTTTTGCTCAAAATTGAAATTCCGGCTCACGGTTTTTAGGCGAAACAACTTGAGCTATTTTTCCTCCACTTGAATTATTGAATTAAACTGAGTGATTGTCGGGAAAAACCACTTCTTTCTTCTTCCAAAACTGAGGCAAAATAGCTCAAGTTGTTTTGCCTTCTCATGAGTACTAAAATCGGAAATCTAAGGACCAAGGTAAAACAGCTTAAATCAAGTTTTAGCTTAGTTTGTTACTTACTGAACAAATAATCAATCAAATTGAACTTCTCCGTATACTTAATTACAAAATTTTTGGGTTCGTTCCCTTAGTTATTAATAATTAAACCTTATTGAGCTGTACGATTATTTAAATGGTACAATTGTCAAATTATTTAACTCAAATCTACCTAACTACTTGTTTAGCACATGATATGTCATACGTTTCGATGAATAAAAAACCAAAGAAATCTTACTGATGAATATTGTTTAGGTATGTTATTTAAAACGTGAAGCAGTGGTTGGAATGAATGAAACGGAGTTTTTCCAGAATTGCAAATGTTAGAAACCTCAACAGTTATTTTAATTGTCCTCATTTGAAATGAGGTCAGCCGCATCTTCATTAGTGGACAAATTCTCTCAGAATGAGTCTGTTGGCTGGGATAATTCTTTCTAGTTTTGTAATAATTATCGTTCTTCTTTTCTGGTGGCACTCCTCGCATAGAGCTATTCTTCTCCGGAAGTTGAAGGCTTCTTTCAAATTTTTTCATAACAAAGTGTAGTTCTTCGTAGTCGGTGGCGTTTTGCAAAGAAAAGGAAATATTTTGCCCTCTCCATTTTGAGCTTCACCATTTCCAACAAGTAAGGACGGCCTTCCATTTGCTTCAGTTTCTACTTGCTGCTCCCATCCTCCCACTTGAAAAAATCCTTGACATCCGTTTTGGTTTATTATTTTCAATAATGAACCATTGGAATCGAGCATGAAAAAAAAAATTCTTACCCCCCCTCAAAATTTGATGGTTTACGTTTCAAGATATGTAGAATCCAAAACTGCAATAAAAATATTTCTGTCTGTCCGCCGTACGCCGTACGGGCCACTTTTCTTAGTTACCATGAAAAAAAATTGATGAAATTCGGGTTATAGGTTCCGTTCGGCGTCTAGTTGGTCCTCGAAGCTCGACGTTACTGTGAGTCATCTCTAAGGGGTTCAAAATAGGGGTTGAAATTTTCAAAATGCCTATACCATTTTTTTACGTAAATATTTTTACGGTTTTAAATAGTTCTTGAACTTGCGAGTTTTTTAAGACCATCCGGAGCATCGTACGTCCAGCCGTTCGTTCACAGTAAGGCCCCGAAGTTTGCACCGACAGGCATTTTCGACTCCAGTGTGAATGAAATTGTATACAATTCAAACCAAATCTCGTAACCAGAGACGCGCCCACAATAGGAATTTGTGAATACGGCCAATCATTGGTAGGGATCACCTGATTATATTGGCGGAGTATGAAGTCGAGTTGGTTGTTCTGTGATATTATTTAATTTGAAAAATGATGGCTCTATTGGAGTTTGTTGGTAGGTAGTGAAACTTGAACAAACGTTGAAGTATTATTGATGGGTAAATTATTACTACGGTAAATCATTACTCAACGGTAAATTATTACAAAACGGTAAATTATACCATCTACGTAGAAGGGGCTGGAGTTTGTTGGTAGGTACTTTTGCAACTTTTTTCACTCCTCATCAACAATTTCTTTTCAGAACTTCATTATGTGTGTTTCTTTTTGTTAGGTACTGTTTGTCATCGGCAGAATTATTTTAGCAACATTTAACTCGTGATTTAGGTAGGTACCTAGTAACGAGTACGGGGTTAGGTACTAACCTACGGAGGGTCTGCGATCTACATAATATGCATATAATAGAATAGTACATATCATATTATATAGACGGGTTATCTATACATAGAGCTGTGATCTGTAACAGAAGGGTATTCTATACAAAATAATAAACCGTTGTGCAGGGATTTGCAGCGTGTTTGTAATGTGTTTAACATGACTCTCATCATGCAAATTGTACTGTTCACAAATTGCACACTCTTCTTGTCCCAACTTAGTGAAAGAAATATTCATTTCAGATCCATGATTGAGGTATGTGTGATATGATGGCTCCACGAAATTTGACTAAACAGCTTATATCAACTTTGGAGTGAGATAGTTTGAAGGAAAAACCACTTGGCATAAAGCAGTAAGTAACTTATCGCAAAAAAATAAACTAATTAACGATTTGGAGGTAGAACAGCTGATCTATACACAAGCTTGCCACTATATCAAGTGACGAAAAATAATTATGAGCTCTCTTTATCGTCGGGGATAAGCTGTTTTTCCTCCAGCCGTTTGAAAATGAGCTGTTTTCCCTCCATATTAAACGACGAACAATCGAATTAAGTTCTTTTTACCGTCGAAGATGGGCTGTCGAAAATTTTTCACTTAAGCTGATTTTTGTTCACACGGCAGCATGGGAGTATTCATTTTGCCAGCTTTGTATCCCAGTAGCCCAGCTTTACAAATACTCCTTCCCCCACACTTCTTTCGCATGTCAGCGTCAAAATGGCTTATTTTGTAAACTGCCACTTTCCGACGAAACAGGTGTAATAATGAAACATTCACGAACTTGCCATAAAAATCATGAGAAAGTGGGATTCATAGAATGGGTGAGGGGCCGTAGCCGTATAGGGATTGCCGGCCAGTAAAGTTGTCTGGAGGTCTGGATCGTAATTCTTAATCAAAATGCAGTCTCTCAATTTATTTTTCAGCATAGCATACAAATGGCTTAGTTTCCTGTCATGACACCAATACCTGGTTAATCCAAGAAATGCATCTACTTACGAGTATTATACTGAACGTCACTGCTACCAATATAATATTGCATCGATTCCGAAAAAAGAAATACCAAGGACTCACGTTCGGGGAGAGAGAAGAGTCGACTTTTATGTGAGTCTTGAAAACGAAGAAGGCGAGTGGGAAAGGCGCATCGTTGATGTGATGGCAGTGGGTTGAGGAGCCCATCCAGTAGTCGTTTCCCCAGAAGAAACCTCCTCCGTAGCGGCCGCTGGCATCTGCCACTGAAAAAGAAGAAATTTGTAATAATAAGTTGATAAATCGTTATATAATATGAATATATGACAGAATACATCGCATAAATTGAATAAGAAAGTAGGGGAAGGACGGCCCCTAATTTACCAAACAGACCTGCGTACATCCTAACCCTTGGCAACGCGCAATCAGAAAATCACTCGGGGAAGCGCAATTGACGTAAAAAACCTAATATATTTCATTTTTTTTGGTCAAAGTGCTCCAGGACACTTGAAATGAAGAAGTATGAAACATTTCTTCATTATTCAAACATGAAAGTTGCTCATTTTTAAATATTCTAATAATAAAATATAATTCAGTCAAGCTGAGTTCAAAAGTCGGTATATTCACTTTGACGAAGTATTGCCAAGTTATTCTCAGCAGTACGTACATAAAATACGAGTTTTGACTCAAATACGTCGTCCTATGAACTAGTTAGGTACCTATGGTTACAACTACCATCAAAAACTGGTAACCGAACAAACAGGCGCAAGTGAACCACCCAGGTATTTTTTGACGCCAGTTGTGTGGTGCACCCTCAATGGACACTTGACGTAAACTGAAGTTTGAAGTAAATGCTAAGGGAGGCATAGGCCGGCCTCCCCATTCGGCTGTCCCCCCACATTAATGTTGGGCGAGGAAAACCTGAAACAAGGGGGACCTCACAGGGCGCGCGTTCCGCAGGGACCTATTTGAATTAATGCGGCATACAGTTTGTCTGAGTTTAGGCGACCCCAGGAAGTGGTCTTTTCCCCAGGCTTGAGGATATTTCTTGAGCATTTAGTAGCATTCGACCAGCTTGTACCAATGAAAAGCCCTTGTAATTATTTTTTTGGGAGGTTCTTAGCGGATTTGATTGTTCTCATGTCATTATGCATGTATAGATGAATGAGTAGGTATGCCTTGTGGATAAAGCAAGTCAGGGTTATCAGGCTGAGAATCAGCCACATTTACGGGCGCACAGAACGGTCTGAAACGCAAAACGGAGTGGAAATGTCGATTTCAAATACCAGTGATTTTCCACCTGGTATCACAATGTTCCCATTACTTCGGTAGACTCTGATTCAGAGATAGAGTTGAGTGATCTCACCCTAGATGGTACAATCTACCTACCCGACAGCTGAGAGCGTTTGACCAATTTTACCAAAATTATAAAACAGTAAAATTAAAAAGTCGTATGGTGTTCGAGGCCTCCGGATTCTCTTCTGGATCTTGTAAGGCGCCAAGCACACGTATCTATAGAATTTGGAACAAAAACTGATTTTTACTTCTAAAAAAAGTTCTGTTAGGCGCTCCAATATGGTGCCATTCTAGCTCCTACCTGAACAAAAATGAAAATCAGCAACCGAATATAGTAGGTTATATCCTCAGGAGTATATCCTATGACTGCGGTCATCGTATGAGTATAGCAGTATATTCCATGAATATAGTAGTATATCCTATGAATATAGTAGGTCAGATTGGTAGGTCGAATTTTCTACATAGGTATATTATATTAATAGATTGATGCCATGTCTAAGTATAATCAGTTTACCTAGCAGATTTTAGCTGCAGCCTATGAGTAACTTACTTATCGTTCTAGGGGGTTTTAGCATAACTACTAGGCTGTGGTTGTTGACACCAGGGCAACGAAAGGATTTTATTAAATTTATTTACAGCAGCTGGATCGTCTATCCCCATTCGGAAGGTACCTAATCCCTGATGATACCACTTTTAATTGATAGATCACGTCAGCACAAAATGCAACAATCTTATGCACGGATTGGAACTGAATTGGAACTGCTGGCGCGAAACCAGTGACACGGCTTCACGATGAACCGCTTCATATTCATCTCGCAGTGCACTGATAACGACGTTACATTCGAAACTCGTTATTCATTATATAAGGGATCTGAGGAACTAACTCATATTGTAATAAGCATCCAACTGAATTCACATCCCCCGGATGCATTTCATGAAACCTTATCATTATAAATTCACTTCTTGAGGAACGGCCACATTGAATAATAATAATTTGTGTCATAAAATAACACGATTTCAAAGCTCGATTCAAAAGCTGGATTCAAAATGTACGGGAAAACCGGGTAAATTCGACTCCCTAACACAAAACTGCACTCGAGACTGCCCAAATTAACTTTGTTCGACATCACAAATTTCTGTGGCCCTATTCCTGTGAAACACAATACAGGAAGGTCTTCGAATGAGTTTGTTTATATTTGAATCGGTTTTTAGCGGAAGGGGCCATGTGGCATTTTTGCCCATTTTCACTTTTTTGCAGTTTCTTGGTCCTCAAACGTTTGCGATTGAAAGGCAAGTCGAAAACTTAATATTGACGATGCTATATAGTTCTGACATCTTCGAGTTCTGCTGAAAGGAGAACTGACTGGTACTCGTTAGGTTGCCACAATTGTGTGGTGGGTGTGACTGTGTACACAAAAATCGCGCACCACGGTTTCTCTTCTGATAGTTGTCCAGGTTGCCACCCGGGAAAGTGGTAGGTAGGCTGGAGGGGTGCGAATGTAACGCTGTTCGTCAACTCCGAAAACCCCGGCGTCGTGGGACTCGAATTTGGTCTCAAATTGTTCGTATTTCAATACTCAACACTTTTTGGTAATAAGTAATTTTTTTTTTCAAACCCTATTTGCCGCACCGAAACCTAGGGTTGTTGGGCGAAATGTTCTCTTATCTATAAAAATTTGTCATAGGCCCTTTACATCCTAATTTTGAGTTTTTCTTTCAAGTTGATTTAAAAATGTTCATACCTGTTTGTGGAATACTTTATACCCCGCTTTACCTTGCATTTCAATCTAAAACCGCGATTTTTGTTAAACGGGCTATGTGACCGACTTTCAAATTGCAATTTGGTACCCTTAAACGCGTTTTGAAATTCTGAAAACTTGCCAGAAAATTTGTAGTACTTTGCTTTTGAGAGGTGTAGAAGACATTATTGAGATACTACCAGTATTTGAGGAATGGGAACGTTTTTTGCGTTCCCCCGAAAGTTCGGAAAATGTCATATAACCCCTTTTAAAAAACAGATTCATTTAAAATATTGCACAATTATTACACAATGGTGTACTATATTCATGTATAGATCGCATGCATATTCCTTCTATGTAGATCGCCTAAAACCAAATAACCTCCAACATGGAAGGTTATTAATTTCATCCCATGTTTGTAATTGCCTCCAAAGAGAGAAAAATGGATATTTGTGCCATCATTCAAAGATGGAGGCTGCAGGGCCAATGGTCGAATATTACCGTTTCTCCTACATTCTATTCAGTTTCTTTGTGTTGTATGATTTTTAACAGTTAGGAAACAAAGGTTTGGTTTTCGTTTTCATTTGATCTTCTAAAGGGACAGCGCATATTAGGTGTATAATTCGAAACTCACAACAAATTTGCGGAATACTTACACAAATTATAATACTCATAACTTTTAGCGATGGTTCGTGGAATACAAACGCACCAGTTTCGAGGTATTATCGGAGACTTATTTCATGCAAGAAGGTATATTATTTGATCATAATGGGGCTTTGGACCCCGACCACAGTCATAACATTTCACCACAATTACGAGCGGTAATTTACACCAATGGTAATTAGGTACGATGGTGCTAAACTTATACTAGCGTCTCATGATTGCCCAAGGTTATTGGGGCACAACTACCACTAGAAACAAATAAAACGCAAATTCAAGTGTTAAGCGGCAACCTTGTTCACCTTCACATGATACAGTAGGTAGTTAACCTTTCCACAAGATGCGCATGCTCCAACTACCGGAGAACATAACATTGCCCACATCAGATGCACCGACACTGTTAACCTGAAACCGGTATTAAATCCATTTCGTAACATCCAAATGGATTCCTATCCCGTCTATTTTAGCCCCACGATCATGCTTCTTCTGAATCACCCCGACCACGTGTTATTGATTTATTTTTCCAAATTACCTATCTCCTGTTGTACTGATACGTAGGTAGCCCATACAATTATAGATCATGCGTTGTCTCACTAATTATTTGGCCACCTAATTTAAGTTTACGCCAATGTTTTTCAAAGTGGGACTCGCGGAGGAAGACATTCCAAGGTAAATCTAAACCAGTGGTTCCCAACCTTTTGTGGCCCATCTCCCCTTTCTGGAGATTGACTAACACCTATCGCCCCCCTTTTCATTTTCATTATATGCCTAATTTTAATTTGAAGTAAAGTGTCAATAATAAAGCAGTTTTCTCATTTTAAACAAATTTATTACCGTATATAAAAACAACCAAAGCAGTTTTATCCGGTCACTCTTAAATAAAATAGACAACAAATTAAAATGTACATTCTTAACTGATTTTTTTAAGAACAAAGGAGTGAAATAATTAACTAAGATCATTGATGTACATTTAAAAAACAGGAGTAAGTACATGTTTTCATTTTTAAATTGGAATCTGAAAAAAAATAAGAAAGTTGACAGTTAAAATTTGAAAAAAATTAATGAAAGTTTGAAAACTTTGTTATTGTTTTATTTTACCTTTTCAATGGCTGCCTTGTGCTTGGTGGATTTTAGTTAACGCTTGAATATCTGGCTTTATGTTCGTCAAGTTCAGGCGCAAGTCTCCTTTGAGACAAATGTCCAACTTATTTCTGTGTTTTGTGAGGAGCTGGACAACAGAACTAAATCCTTTTTCAACTAAGTATGTTGACGGGAACGAGATGAGAAGTGGCTCAGTTTTTTCCCACAGTTGTGGATAAGTGTCCATAAGCTTCACCCAGGCTAGCTCGTAACCGCTCTGCTTGAAAATGATTTTCGCCTCACAGTCATACTTCAGATCTAGAAACTCCGTCTGCAAAGAGTTATCAAGCTTATCCACAGCTTCAAACGAAAATGGATCTAGAATCCAATCCGGAATTTGTAACTTGGTCAAATCTTCAAATCTTGATTCCATGTCAGTTTTTAACTGGTCAAGGTGATCAGTAAAAATTGGGATTTTGTCTTCTGGGAGTTCAGGAGTCTCGTTATCTAACACTGAACACTTTTTAAGGGTCGGAAACTGAATCAGCTCTTTACGGCCAATATTTACCTTATGAATATCTAACTTGGCGATGAATGATGAAATAATTCCTTTGGCCTTGATCCGACAACTTCTACTGTACAGTACTATTTTAATTTTTCCCCCTTTGAATACTCATCGCCCCCTGATCGCCCCCCACGTATTTATCTCCCCCCTGATAACCCAAATCGCCCACTTGGGGGCGATCGCCCCTAGGTTGGGAACCACTGATCTAAACTACAAGGTACTCGTAAATACGTGCAGAGGTAGTTTTAAAATTGAATTTTGGAAGTGGGCTTGAATCATTCAACTTCGGCCAACGGTCTCATTCAACCAATCTACATTCAGGAATGATGAATTATCTCATACGGAGGTTGATACCATTGTTATCTTGAATGCTAGATAATTGCCGAATGGAAGTGTGAGTGTGGTCCGTTCCGAGATTACGATCGTTCCTGTTTGTAAATCAGTAGGTGTCGATTAATGACCTACTGGGTCGTAATTGACGGGTACCTAAATGGTGGTTTGTAATCTCAGCAGAAACAGTGGTTGTAAAATCAAACTATGGAAACCGGATTGGGATGAATCTTTTCACAGTTTAGATTACATTATCATCATATATGAGAAATTCGAATTAGGTTACTATAATTACTTTTGATGGACGGATAAGCAGCTCCTTCACACAACTTTAATCACAACTGCGAAAACGTTTCTATACATCAACTAAATCTCTATCAACATTCTTTTTATTCGTCAACTTTTTGGGTGTAAGTGGTTAGTTACTTGGTGGTACGAGAAACGCGGGCGACATTTTGTCCTGGTATGTACGTACCAAACCACCTTAAACGATTCCTAGGTGACTGAAATTCAGTAAATTAACTTTTTATGCATTCGGAGAACATTTGGTACGTACGAGTAGGTTTAGAAACTTGAGTCACAATAACGCCGAATTATAAGCTTCGGTAAGGTCTTACCGAATCTAAGTGCTATCTTTAGGGTGTTGCGACGACTAAAAGTGTCGTCCTTGTTCCTTGGGTGACCCATCCTCACCGGTCAAGGCCTCCTGAAGCAGGTATGAGTTCACCAAAAGGGCGACACAGGAAACGTTCGAATGCCCCTTGAAAATTATGCTTTTTACTGTATTCAACCTTGTGGTTTGGTATCCTACGAGGCTAATAATTTTTGTGCCCATCATTTTCAGCTCAAGGAACATCACGGGCGTCTCCTCATCTACCCAGTTTGAATCGTAATCGTTGGTTTTCTAAAAGAACGCTAAATGCTTACATAAAACATTAGAACTTGATTTAGTAGATGATTTAGGTAATTTAGAATTTGTTTAGTAGTGATTTACGACACCACTCCGCGAAGTAATGCTGAACAAGTGCTTCCGGGGTGGATTAGGTCAAGAGGATCAGGGTTAGTGGGTTTTTAGTGAGTGAAACCTCGCATGGCTGCGGAGTGCGGACCCTCCAAAGCGCAAGTCTTTTTCAAGATTTTCCCACTGTTTCCCTCGTAAAAAAAGTAGTGATTTACGTCATTCTCAGAATTCGGCAAAAATGGCTTTGTTGGAAACAGGAACTAAACACCGTATGCTTGATTCTGAAATAATAACGTTCAGGTTACCAATCTTTGTTTACAATTTTATGTATTAGGTATATTTTTCAAATTATAAATTTTGAAGCGAACCTCTCGCCCTCCCTTGTCTTCAGGTTTTAAGTTTGACTGTTAATATTCAAACTTTTTTTGAATATCTACATCTAGGGTTCTGGAATATTTGTTTTGTATACCTATCTTGTGAAAGTATCGTTCTTATATCCTGAAGAAACATTATGGTACAAGGCATATATCATTGAGATTTACAGTCCAAAATCCCCTATACATTAAGGTTCTTCTCGCAATTTCCAAATAAACACAGCCAGGGTTCAGGATAACATCACAAATTATTTATTAAGGGTTTTTAACAGTGTCCGTTGTTTTGTGACAAAAAATGAACCAAATTAGGTGGTAAATGTTTCGCGTGTTAATTAGGTTTTGTACATCTGTCATCTTGTAACTATTAATGAACACGTCACAACTTTACACATCTCTGTTATCAACAGGATGACACAAGTCATGACACAATATGGTTACCATTCGAGGTTGCTTTAACTACCCTAACTTGGTGATCCAAAAAAGTCAATAGCATTAAATAGTAATTCAGTGGAGCCTGTCAAAAGAGTTTTAGTGAATTTTGACCAGTGCCTACTCTCGCGCTGAAGGTTTATTGGGCCCCCGACTTGAACAAATAGCCACGCACGAGTGTCCAACCTTGCCAATTTCCACAATGGGTTTTACGTAAAAATTTCCATTCTTTGAAAATTATGAAGTGATTGACTGTGTAAGACTTCGAATTTATTCTGAAGTGAACAGGTGCTTCAGTGCATCAAAATGGAAGGCGCGTCACTCCTAACCCAACCTGTCGTCAATCGAGTCCCAATTGGAGACCGAAGATTACGTCAAGAATGCAAGTTTCGTCAAACACTCGGCCAACTTGGAAGTGATATCGATACAGTGACAACACCGGTTCATTGTTACGGAACACCTCGTCATACCAAACTTTCAGCCGTATGTTGAGCGTCACAGCTTTTCAGATATTGACGACCTGTCCCTATTCTACAACTACGGAGCTATCTTGATTCTGGCAGGGTTAGAAAGATCACCTTCTACAAGTGACAAATCCATATAATTTTCTTCTTCTAAATGCTTTCTGTGATGCCTAAGACCAGGGTTACCATCCGTCCTACTTTCAGAGGACATGTCCTACTTTTTACGCCCTGTCCTCCTTCCCTCCTCCTTTTTGAAATTGGGCCATTTTGTCCTAATTTTTGAATCTACAGTCAAAATACAAATAAATAAGATGAAAATTGAGGGTTTTAGGCAAATTCAGCAATCTAGAGAATTAATTTGGTATGATTGTTATGTTACAGTCGGATAAAAAAGAATCATTGCAGTGTCTTCACATGTTGATTAATTCAATCTCAGAGAACTGAAACTTTCTGAAGGACTGAGTTCTTAGCTGGTTATCCACCCAAGTCAATCAAAATATAGTTTATTTTCAAACTGTAATATGATATTATTTGTTTTGGTTTATTATTTTCAATAATGAACCTTTGGAATCGAACATGGGTGAAACAAACAATTTTTTTAACCCCCCCCCCCCCCCCCTCCTCCTCCACTCAAAATTTTATGGTTTCCATTTCAAGGTACGTAGAATCCGAAATACGATTAAAAAAATTTCTGTCTGTCCCTCGTACGCCGTACTTTGCACATTCCTAAGTTACCATATGAACCAAAATCAATTAAATGTGGTCTATAGGTACCATTTGGGGTCTAGTTAGTCCTCGAAGCTCGGCGTTACTGTCAGTCATCTCTAAGGGAACAATAAGGGGTTAAAATTTCGGAATACCGTTGCTCGAAAACTTTCGGTAGAAGGGTATGGTTTTAAGTTTATAAGATACGTTCAACAATTTATTCCCAAAACACCCATGTCTTGGAATTTTGGTGTTGATTTTTCTGTCTTGCAGGTGATCAAGAAACTCATGTGTGCCGCATTTAAGTCACAACTTTCATGAGTTTTAACGTTTTCCGACGGTTTTAGAAATTGTCAACAGCTTGAGTTCATGAGGCTGTTACGGATATCTTCAACTATTCCTTTTAGTTCCCGTTCATTGAGTACCAACCGGACCACCTCATCAGAATAACCATCAGTAGCTCACATTCGGTTCCGGTCTCCGAAACCACATCATCCGGAGGAGTCCGGGTGATGAAAGAAAATCGCAGAAAGTCGGAAGTGACCGGTGAGACCACGCATTTCGCGTGCCGATTGAATTAAACGCTCGAATGCACGCGGAAAATTGTTTCTTTTCGCTTGAGTCCACCTTTTGGTTTTTTGCCTTGAACATACTATTTTAAGCCTGTATTCTTGGATGGTTGGAAAGGAACTATGATGAAAACCAGTTCTTACGCCACCAGGAGTTCTAATGAAAGTTCGTGGGATGATAAACTGGCAGAAGTTTATCGGACGAACTTGAAATTTTCATTGGTTTCCCGCTTACTATATGTTTTTAATTGGTAGACTGTGAATATGGATACCTACTTACGTGCCATAATCACTGGTAATTTAAGCAACTTAAAATTCTACACTATTAACTGCGCTTTATGATAGTAATGTAGAATTTCAGTTATTGGTCATGCTCATTTTTGTACTTGTGCAGATTCTTAACGCGCCTTTCGCTGTAAATGGACGACCTTATAATTTTACCCACCTTCAGAAGTAGGTAGGTACAGTAGCACAGACCGCGTTTTTGTATATATATATATACCACTGTAGTTTTTATTCGCTTCCCCGAACAATTTTCATTTTTCCAAAGAAGAATTTTCTTCCTGGGGAATAAGCCACACTCCACCAAAGTTGGAATTATTTGAAAACACACTTTATCGCCATGCAGAAGAAGAAGATTACATTTGAGGGGTTATTGGATGGTTAATTGGCAAAGAATGTTTTGTTTACTTATTTTTAATTATTCATCAATCGATCTGTTTAGATTATTCGATAAGTTTGTTATGAAATCCATAAGGAACTGGTAAGAACTCCAGTATCAAGTGGTCAGCGGGTCGGCTATCCCTCGTCGAGCTTATTATAAATGCTCTGGGGCACTGACCGCCAAAACAACTTGTGAACTTCTAAACCGCGTCCTTACCCTTGATCTTGGATCGTTTGCCCTGTTCTTTTTCGACGATGAAAGATATTCCTTTCCCGGTTGGCCGAACATTCATTCCCCGTGCTTTATTCTCTTTACTCCGCTGTTCTGCGTGAAAATAGGTTACAAAAAATGTTTTCAATATCTGCACCTACTGCGGTTCCATAGATAGGAGCCATAAGTACGGGTGTGGTCCCTAGTTGATGAATATCTGCAAGCCGTATCTTACCCTTCTCTCGCTTCGAATCTTCAACGAAAGCGGATGTATGGTGATTACTGAGTGATATTTTTTCCAAAAATGTACCCTTGCGTTTCGCGTTTCGTACCTTTTGAATAAATTAGTTTCAGTAGATCTGTATAATGCATGTCCGCGCATAATTCCGGTTCTGTTGAACGAACTTTGGATAGCCTTCCGTTGGTAAAACCAGACTGTTCTGCGCAACACTGTGACCATATATCTCTAATTTTTTGCTGTACCATTGTTCCTAATATTCAATCGTAATGGGGCTTTTACTAAGCCCTAAAAGCTAAAAATCTATGACTGAAAAAATTATCAAAAATAATGGATAGCATCCGTATCTTATAATCAACTATCTCGTTATGAGCACATTCGAGTAGTGCATCACACCACGAACCGGAGTTTATAACTGTTAACGTACAGTGAAAGGCAAAACTGTATGGTTGACTTGATTACCAACAATCTCAGTTACGAAGTTATCAAAACCTTTGTGTTGATGATAAACCTAAGAGTCGATTTAATTCGCTGTCATAACCATGTACATACTTGAGCAATTTCCGTTTGGGGTTCGATTTACATTTCAATGGGTAAAGTTCCTTAATCAAGGCAGATTACAAACTAATCTTCCTGATTTGAGAAAAATATGAAGAAATACTCCACGATGAATAGGTATTAGGCGTATTAGGGGTACTATATTCAGGGTTCAGGCTTTTGAAACTGAGGAATCCCTGAAAGCATTCCGAAACAATAACATAACAACAATAACACGGTTACTTTCGATCAGCTGTAGGTAATTATACTGTTGGAGAGCACCCAGATCTTCAGACTGAAAACTTGCTTGTTTCTGGTCGAATGACTTCTATTAGGTACTTACTTCTATTCTAATGCCCTCAGCTGATGTACACTGGGTAGGTGCTTTACATGGACCAGAAAACCAGCGCAATTTTTGTTAATTCCGTCTCAAGTCGATCCCACCTTCGGTAGGTTGTAGGGTTGAAGAAAACGTTCTCAGGAATACCTTCCTTACCTGTCCCATTGGCCCAGATTTGAGAGAAGTAGGTAAGGGCCGGTAGAAGCTTCTGCCTGCATTCCGATTCATTCTTAAGTTGATTCCTCAATCCATTTCGCTACTTTCGCTCCAAATATCGCAACCATCTTCCAAAGAACCGTTTCCACATGTTTATCTACCACTCATTATGTCTGAGTCACCTTCACACTGAATTCGATGGCCACCGCGAAATACTTTCATAGAAATATCGCTCCTGAAACCGGTCGAACCGGATTGCGCAACCATTCTGTAGGCCAAGGTTTTGGCCACTCACACCAAAACTGACCACAAGTGCATGTCCAAACAGCCGTATCAAAAAGCAATTTTTCTACCCTCCCCCACCCTTCGGTCAAGTAAAAATCGCCTTCCCTACGTTCGGCACGAGGACAGAGTGGAACGGATCGCTAACAACGACTGTGGAATCCACGGATCGCCACCCGCACATTCTCATATTAAATCTACTACTTTAAAGTCGAGCGAGAAAAAAGGCTGTAGTTGTATAACGCAGTGCTGACACAATTTTCTTTGCAATCGATCGAACTGAACTTCTTTTGAATGATCGATCTTACGTCTATCGTGCAAAAGGTGCGCGATTTTTGAGCTTTTGTGGAATTGATTTGAATACCTGTCTCGAGACGATAATCGTCCGGTTGATCGATTTCTTTATGTAAGGTAAAGCACATAAAGGCGGTCGGCGATGCTGAATGAAACTGTACATAAACTGATGGGTGTGATCGCAGGTAAGCACCTGTTGGTCTACGAGGAATGGCACTTACCATCCCAGTTATGCAAAAGGGCATTATGGCTCTTATATACGTTTTAAAGGCAAAATCGAACAAAATAACCCACTCTCCTTTTGCCGGTTGAATTCACTTTTCATTGTTGCTCTAGATCGGAATGCTGATACAATTAGGCAAACCTAACCACGAATGTCAATTACCTACCACGAAAATTCGCATTAACCAACAGACTACAACCCCAACCTTGTCTATTATCAGTTTCTTACAAATTGTACATCGATAAATGGCGTAACTCTGGGGTTGGCGTGTTTTATATTTATGAAATAGTAGGAGGTTTCATATTATCTTTCATATGGCAATTCTTGCTCGCAAAAAATCAAGGATGTTCTACGAAAGTTTTTTTTTAGCAGTAAGAGTTGCGAAATCTTTGAGGTGTTGGAACAAGTAAATTTCTCTGGGCTACCTCCGGAATGGAGATTCTGTGGCTGTTTTGGTCTCGCTATAACTAGATAGGTATCATCGGAGGCGATTTTGGCCATCAAAAAATTATTCATATTAGTAGTTGTTGATCTTGAATTGTGACGTTGGCATTACCTGAGTGACATCGAACTCTAAGCATGTAGTGTGGAATTTAAAAACGAAGGCAAATCATACAATGACCCACTGACAATTTTTCAACCTTCAGAATCTTATACCCCCCCCCCCCCCCCCCTTTACCAGATGTCAACACCACAAATGGAGGTACTTGAGACTTCCTACTTTCGGTAGCCAAGATCTTCGATCAAACAACCGTGGATAAGTAGGTAGGAAGGTTTTGAAGGCGTAAAATGACACTTGATTGTTGAAATAACACTTGAGAGATTCTTCAACTGACCACTTTGGATCTATGGATTTCGACATCTTCAACAGTCAAAACGAAGTTGAGTAACCAAATCGTGACGCCATTTCACTAGCCAATTCAGCAGTTTGTCTTCGCGTGACTCTTCATGAAAACGCACTATTTTCATTTCACTCGTGCAAGCATGCGGGCCCCTCCGCCTACGTCTGCCAACAGTATTTAATAATTTGCTCAGTTCAACTGTCAATACTAGTCAATCAAGTTCAGTCATCAAAACGAATAGATCAATGAATCAACGTCTAGTTGTGTTTGCGTAGGTCTGGTGCGTGACCTTCTGTAGGGTGTTAATAGCCGTTTTGTGAAATGCAGTTGTGAAATATGTTAATTAATTTATATAGTTTTCAGATTTAAAAAAAAAGTGGGTTTGTGAATGAGCCAACTTGACGACCGATGGATCATCGATCATGTCGCGTGATATCCTGCTTCACCCGTACGAATATTATCGGGGTTAATTTTTCGAACAAGTACCTAGGCAGCTTCCTGCATTATAATCACAACACAGCCAAGTAAGTCACTGTTAGGTGTACCGGTACCAACCGAATATTTATAACGGATATAAAATGCCAGATGACGAGGTCAAAAATATATATTTATATGGTTTTAATATTCCGTCTACTTGAGCATACAGACGTACAGTAACTCCGTTTTTTCAAAGTGAGATATTAGCCATCATCTGATGCTCATCAGGCACCAGATGATGGCCTAGAAAAGAAATCTTCCGGTGGCGCGTTCCAGTGAGATCTTCATCTCGGAAACAGGTGTCCATTGTTTTCAGGTAATCAATATTGTGGCATACCACGAAAATCTACGTTAAAATAAGAAAAAGAGTAATTGTAGAGGGGGACGGTGGGAAGCAACCGTGGAATACCCAACTTCGTGGGGGCCTGGGAAATATAAGCCCAGACGCCTGAAATTTCTTGTCTACCGTACCCGGTACACGGTATTATTTCTACTAATTAAAACAAGTTCATGAAGAGGTTTTTCAAAGATGTTCAAGGGCTCTAAGAGTTAAAATGCTTTAGGTAAATACCAGTGCATAAGAGAGTAAGAAAGTACAGGTGATTTCATGAGCTATATGTTTAGATTTCCTAGATTGCAATCCATATCCTATTTGGAACTAAAAATCCCGTATAGCAAGTGGATAATCTAGCGGTCTACTGAATAGAATAGAAAACATTCAGTGAGCGATCTCTTCAATATAAAATTATCCAGCAAACCACTTTCCTTAATCGATCAAACGGAAATGAAAGGAGTAATAAAACTTGCGAAGGCGACAAGAGCCTAGCGGGCCACGGAGTGGAAAGTGTGTCAAGCACCTCAGTCATCATTCTAAAGCAATCCGAATAACTTGGTGTTGGCCTGTCACTAAACTTTTAGACTAAACATAGCTGACTTAACCGAGAAAGAAAGAGTTACACAACTTTCTCTTAGATGACCTAACAGTATTATTCCACTGGCGACTCAAGCATTGGGTTGTTAAGCGATGCACTGGAACGAAACAATGACACAAAACGAATCAATTACGGAAACGTCTTGACATCTATGGTATGAAACATGGGATTTATCTACACATTTTGGTTTATTATTTTCAATAATGAACCATTGGAATCGAGCATGAAAAAAAAAATTCTTACCCCCCCTCAAAATTTGATGGTTTACGTTTCAAGGTATGTAGAATCCAAAACTGCAATAAAAATATTTCTGTCTGTCCGCCGTACGCCGTACGCCGTACGGGCCACTTTTCTTAGTTACCATGAAAAAAAATTGATGAAATTCGGGTTATAGGTTCCGTTCGGCGTCTAGTTGGTCCTCGAAGCTCGACGTTACTGTGAGTCATCTCTAAGGGGTTCAAAATAGGGGTTGAAATTTTCAAAACGCCTATACTATTTTTTTACGTAAATATTTTTACGGTTTTAAATAGTTCTTGAACTTGCGAGTTTTTTAAGACCATCCGGAGCATCGTACGTCCAGCCGTTCGTTCACAGTAAGGCCCCGAAGTTTGCACCGACAGGCATTTTCGACTCCAGTGTGAATGAAATTGTATACAATTCAAACCAAATCTCGTAACCAGAGACGCGCCCACAATAGGAATTTGTGAATACGGCCAATCATTGGTAGGGATCACCTGATTATATTGGCGGATTATGAAGTCGAGTTGGTTGTTCTGTGATATTATTTCGCTTGAAAAATGATGGCTCTTTTGGAGTTTGTTGGTAGGTAGTGAAACTTGAACAAACGTTGAAGTATTATTGATGGGTAAATTATTACTACGGTAAATCATTACTCAACGGTAAATTATTACACAACGGTTCATTATACCATCTACGTAGAAGGGGCTGGAGTTTGTTGGTAGGTACTTTTGCAACTTTTTTCACTCCTCATCAACAATTTCTCTTCAGAACTTCATTATGTGCGTTTCTTTGTGTTAGGTACTGTTTGTCATCGGCAGAATTATTTTAGCAACATTTAACTCGTGATTTAGATAGGTACCTAGTAACGAGTACGGGGTTAGGTACTAACCTACGGAGGGTCTGCGATCTACATAATATGTATATAATAGAATAGTATATATCATATCATATAGAAGGGTTATCTATACATAGAGCTGTGATCTGTAACAGGAGGGTATTCTATACAAAATAATAAACCGTTGTGCAGGGATTTGCAGCGTTTTTCTTCGGGAAACAAATTTTCGAGGGCTGAATATATAGAAAGCTGGAATTGAAACCGCAGTTCAACTCGTCAATGGAGGTACTGAAGATCGCTCAATTGTATGTATCTTTACGACTCATTGGCTTGTCAATGTCAAGAGCTTGGCCTAATTATTTGCAGTCATTGTCTAACCATTGTAATGTTACACCGGACCTCATGTGGATACGGAGCTGCGATCTTGGTCTCACAATGAAGACAAGCGGTCTGCGGTGGCCGTGGCCTGCTTGAATGGGACCATTCTCACATAGGTAATACGATCATTCACGAATGTTTTGGGTGGTGCTGAATTAAGGTGACAATGGAAATAATTATTGTTAGTATCCGGCAGGTATACAAACGCATTCCCGAACGTCATATTCAAGGACCAATACCTATACTAAAAAGAAACTAGGACCAATATAAGCAAATGGTGGATTTTCATGGTGATTTACCTATATGGGTTAAGCAAGCAGCTAGGAACTTCCACACTTTTTCTACTATGCGGAAATCAAAAGTGGAATGCATTTGAAGACAAATGGTGAAAGAAAAATTTGTTTCAGACGCGCAAGTGGTATTATAAAAATAAAGGAGATTTTGTAGGAACTCGATACTTACGAACTTCCGGCAAATTTTTTAATGAAAAGCAATAATACAATATCGTTGAACTATTGAACATAGTTACGTGTCATAGTTCACAATCATTCCGCACTCCAGTTCACTGTAGCCTTCCCCGGTTGCTATGTAACAGGAATAGCTCACTACTGCCGAATGCGGTTACCTACTACAAACGAGTGATGCTACAAATTTGAATTTCTGAGAGCCCGCCAAAACGCCCGCTTCAGCTGGATCCGCCCGCTCCCCGAGCGTTTCGTCAGATTTCGTGTCTTCATGTCTCGATTCACCCTCGACTTCATGTTACTGAATCGTTGGTTATGTTTTCGCAACTTTTTGGTGATGTTCCTTCAACTTTTCATGCTGTACTCAATATTCAACAATAATTCACAATAATAGACAAAATACAGAAATAAAGTGAAGGATGGGTATGAGGTGTCGTCTCAGTTCATTTGGCCTGTGCGAGTTCATGTCAAAAATTATGTGATTCAACTACTACAAGTAGCTAATGTAGTTGTCTGTAAAATAATGTACCAAACTAACTTGCCAAAAAGATTGATCCATAGCTGGGTGCAAAACGCAGTGAATTCTAGTTGAACCTTTTTCCCAGTGATTACCTATTCTTAGGTACCGTTCACCTATATTATTCTACGACAAGCATATTCTATCCTAACCTATCAGTCTGCCACAATACCTAGGCTAGCCTAATTTTTACTAATTGCTTATTTCCGAACTATTCCTAACCTAAGTTAGTAAAGTAAGGAAAGGTGAGGGACCTTCCAACACTGCTGTTAAGCGACTAACCTTGACGCATTCAATCTTCGAACTATGTACAATGTACTATGTATTTTCTATAAAATGCATTATGTTGCTTTGAAGTTCTATTACTTGCGGTTCAAAGTAGTTGGTCTCACAAAAATTTGATGACAAATGTATGGTACCGAAATGCCTGTATGCTTATAGATGGGAAAAGCTTCGTTTATAAAATTAAATACCTACAGTAAACCTAAAGGATGCAGTTAGTGAGTTTTGGAGGGTAAAGGTTTTTGAATTTTTGCGTACAAAACTTTTCAAACCTTCGGTAGGTGATGAAGCAAAACTGATGATTACTTTTATCCTACCTGAAATAATTGTTATCCGTCGATGAAAAGCAAAGGTATGACGGAGATATTTGATCGTACCTTCTTATATTAAAATTATTCCCTCAGTCTTACATAGATTTACTGGTGAGTGATGTTATAGCCTTTTCTCCAGGTCGAACCACTTTTTCCGGGTTTGTTGGCCAATTGGCACAACAATGAACCATTTTTCGGGCGATTTACAGTTGAGTTGGCACATTTTTTCGGAAGAACAACACAATATGAAGGAATAGCACCGCGAACTTTCTGATTTCTGCATCCATGATCCGTTCAAATGTGTTTTTGTTTGGCTTTGGTTCCATTCTTCTTCTTCTTCGAGGTATTTTCTTTTTGTTATGAAGTATGGTAATGCGTTGTCGTCGCTTCTGTTGTGTAGAAGATGTTGAAGCATCGCGGAAAATAACGAAAAGGAAACCTGTTACATTAATGTAGTTGTTAGCTGATGATAAGCATGGAAATCTCTTTGGCGCCCGAGGATACGAATACTTTGACGTCACACGCTCATCAACCAATCACAGAGCGTTTCACGCAACTTCCCCTTCTCCCAATTTACAAATTCGATTTTAATTATTACAACATTTTTATCCATATTTGATCACATTTTCGTGAACTGTAGGTGGTCTACTTTAGAGTAAAGAAGGTTTCATACGGAATTTAAGATGAGTGCAAGTTCCTCATTCAATGTTCTCCTTAGTTTGTCTTCTTCTATATTATCTTTGAATTCGGACGCCCCATCATTATATCTCCATTTCAGTTTTTTAATTGGAAGCTAAATTTTTTATTCAATGTTGTATTGAATGATAATGTTGCTCTTCAGCCGTATAGGGTATACTCATGTGGGATCCACCACGGAATATCATCGTCAACCACCACCAGTTGTAAACTCTTTCACCATTTGTACCAGGCAACGTATATGTATAATGTTAGGAAGGTTGAAGTTCATATGGATCTCATAAGCCTTATTGTTACAAACCCCATTATCCCAAGAAATTGAATCGATTGTTGTTTCTTATAGAAAGCAGCTGTACACAACCGAGGTAATACTTTATGGTTATTAATATTATTGTCACGGTGAGGATCCAGCATTGAAAATCACTGAGTCATTGAAAAATTGAGTCCTTTTATGCTTTACCTAAAACTTAGTTCAGCATTGAGAACAAAACAATTCACTGAACTAGATTTGTATTTACATAAAATTTGTATTTTTCTCGGGTTTTAGTTTCCTAGGTTATTCGTTAGTTTCATGACTCCAACCGCTTCATGAATCGAAGGACAACGATACCAGGAAGATTTTTACTTACTCTTATTTTTGTTGTTGTACTTTCTTTATTTCGGACCTCCCTTCGTGACATGGGCACTTTGTTGGTTTAGTGATTTGCTTGGAAAAGATGTCCCATAAAAATCTTAGTTTGTTTTGTTAAGAATCTCTCTCAACTCGTTTAATATTGCATCATGCTTTGCGACATGCAGATGCTTCGGAGAGATTTCTTACGTGGAATACCAGTCCTCTCTCTCCTGTGGGCATCTTGTCAGTATTTAACGTCATGGATTTGAGTGGGCGCCATCAGGCCATCAGTCGTGGAGTGAAGGCTTTACAGACTAGGTGGAGTTCATTTTCTCTCCATAACCATCTTAAAGCTGCATACTGTCTCTTCCTCCCTGCCCCCTCATGCCATACAGAAATCTATTGTGCCTTATGTGGTTCAACCCATCCTTTATTCAACGCGATTGAGCACAACGTATTCTTATGGGTGCAAGTAAAAGTAAAAACAATACAGAGGACATTTTCTGAGTTACGTAAAATATTTTCAAGCTGACCAATGTGGTTTATGAGGTCAGAGAAAACTTTCTTAGTCGGTTTACCGCCATGTGAACTCCAGGGTGACTATTACTCGCAAAAGGGTCTTTTGTTTCCGGACGCTCTGCTAATTGCTGGGGGGCTTGACCACTTCTGGAAAGAGTTTGCTGATTTACTTCCTCCTTTGCCCCCCTAGAAAGGTTTGCCGCTATAATTTAAACCTCCTCACATCTAGGTGTATCTCAATGAATTATCACATGGCAGAGCAGTTCGTTGTGAAACCAACATACAATGGCCCTGGAAACATGGTGTCACAGCCTCTTTGCGCTCTTAAAGCAGCGTTCCGAGATGAGGAATATTTTAAAGAAAATAGCGTAAAACCTCTCACCAGATGATAACGAAGCCGTCATAGCGCCAGATTTGCTGGGGTCCAATTCAAATAATTTGCTCCAGAATAATCAACCACCTAATTCGTATCATGTACCATAACATCACACAATAGTACCCCACTTATCTACCGACGAACCTACTTGATTGGGGTCTGTATAGCTTTAGTACCACACACAAGTTCGATGACTAATGGCTACCTCTACAAATACCTCTATAAAGGAATTATCCACTCCTTTCGCCTTTATGAGGATCATAACGACCAAAGGATTAAAAAAGGAGGATGAAAAACTAAATGCCAAAGACGAGTTCGGTATTGACCTTATGACCCTCTTTCCGAGGTTTTTTCTGCATGGATTCAAATGAATTTTGCGCGTGGGTGATATAATAAGTGAATGCTTATCCGAGTAAAGGTGGATGAAGAATGAAGCAACAACAATCAACGACCTCGGCATGGCTGAAACGAACCAAGGTGCCAGTTTATGGTAATTAGGAATCTAAGAATGGAGAAGATCCTCATACTTGAAAATCTGGTAATCTATGGGTGGAGAGGAGACGCGACGTGAAATCAAATCCAGCTATGAACGACCTCGGTCGGGGAGACAAGGAATTATGGGGCTATTTTGAAATTCAAATATCAGTAATTAATTTCGCACCTTCCTAAAATACAGTTTTGCCTTATGTATTATTGATGAGAAATGTTACCAGGATGTTGTTCAAACGTGCGCAAGTCACAAAATGTTCGTGACCAATTCTCTGGATAGCGTCAAATGATTAAGAAATTGAATTCTTGTTTTTTGGTTTATTATTTAACCTTTGGAATCGAGCATGAAAAAAACTTCTCCCCCAACTTTTCATTTTCATTCAAATTCATCTTATTTAGTCTAGTAACCCACAAGAATGGTTGAAACGGGCGTTTAAATCCATACTTACTTTTTAAATTGAGTAGATCGTTAGAATTTTTGAACACCATTATTGTAACCAAAAACCGACTCAAACTTTGCAATCCAACCCGATATTTTTTGGGCGTAAAAAAACTCCTTCCTGAGGAAAGATAATATTATTGAGATTTGGCATGAAGGTTTCGTTCACCCGCAAGTAGGCACCTACTGCACACCATAGTACGTAGGTGTAGGTACATAGTACACGCGAGTTTCTCCATATGTATCTCTCAATGCCCTATTCATAGAAGTTTCCTTTCCCCAATCCATGGGTATATGCATACAGGAAGAAAAGCTAGAGATTAAATGGATCTACCAGCAATTGTATGGAATTGTAGGAACCAATTTGTTTTGAGTGACTGAACTATATTGATTCAGCACTTTCTCGCCTCGCATCTAACAGCAGAAGCTCCCTTCCCATTCATCTTCACCGTCAGCCGAATGATGTAACGACTGTCGGAATATAAAATGTCGAGCTCACCTCAAGGAACCTGGATACGGCGTTGCATCAAAAACTACTCAGTCAAATCTGTTTCTGTTTTCCTAGACGTAACCCCCCCCCCTCCACACACACACACACACACACCGGTCAGTGTTGGGACCTCGAGCTCATCTTTATGCAATAAGGAGTTAAGACTTGACCCGCACCGTCGATTATCTTCATTACTGCGGGTTACGTAGAAATGTATTTTCAACCGGAGAGCACCGCTAAAAAGTAACTGATTTGCGCGGTTTACGAATTGGATTTTTGTGAGGTCATGACGTGAGGTCATCTTTCGGTTACTAGCATCGAATAGTACCCACTGTATTCAGCTGGATACCCATCATTCAACAGTATGGTGGACCACTGAAACAGTCCTAAGTAGATTCGAAATATAATTATGTTCTTTTTACTCTACTCTCATTTGCTCTACTCGCTATGGCAGCCTAACCTCTAACACATAATCAACCACTGTACATCCCGGAAGAAGCAGAATTATCTTGTTCACGAGTGATGTGTATTCTTTTATGTGCGCTACTAGTAGGGGAAATTTAGGTTTCATAGTATAAGGACCTTTAACGGCACGGAAAAGAAAATATTTTGGTGACTGATAGATCCTGGTTTAGTATGAGATGGGATTGTTTGATTCGATACATCTACGCCGGAAAGTTGAAGTTCAAGAGGGTAAGGCGCGAGATAAGGTAAGAGGGAGGTAGTTCGGAAAAATATTTCATGATGCCCGTTTCGTCCGTTACACTGTCCGCATTACCTAGTGAGTTTCATCGATATGAAATGACATGAAACGGTTTTTATTCTTCGGAAAAAAAATCATAAAACTGTGCTGTGCTGTGTCACATTAAGAGTGTTAAGTAATCTTGGTTTCCATGTTCAACTATTTGTTTCTTAGGTTTCTTATAGGTATACTGCGAGGTAAAGCAAGTAAAAATTAAAGTCGCGCTTCTTTGAATTTTACCAGTGTATATCTTAACGGGTCGGAGCCTGTCCCCGCTTCCTTTTGTTGTGCGCTCTACTTGTTGTGCTCTTAAGTGCCCCAGAGGTCAAATTCATGAGCTCCTACCAGGAATCGAACCCGGTCTGCCCGGTGACAAGCCAGTGTAAACATCGTGGGTACCTGAAGATACTTTGGTCCCTACATAAATATTGTGAGGTACCTTACAAGGGGCACCTACTGGACGGTGTAACAACGTACAGCAATGTATTAGGCTGTAGTTCAGTTTAATTCTATAGGGATTACGGCTATTTTGTACCAGGATTAGTAGTCTAGATTTTAAATTTTAGTTCAGTTGAGTACTATATGGATTAGGCTTGAAGGACCGCTCGCCTTTTGTCGCATGCTGAAGTGCGCTCATGTAAACGAGCTGAAGACGCGTAATCTCGGGGTTTCGGGAACACTCATTCCAACATTGAGGCCAAATGCTTAGTTCCGACCTGCGCCTGTGTTCCCCATGAAAGAGCATCCTGTTCACGCCACTCGCGCGCACCCACGTGCATCGGATATCACGGCTTACGCGTTTCCGAGGAAATACTTGATTTTCGTTGGTTAGGGATGCTTATCCGCACCAGGCACATGCGTTAAGAACAATTGCATTGCCTCACAGGACGCTTCCTATTATTTATTTATAACCCACTTTTCCAACCGACAATTGGATCGCGTAAGTTACAACATAGTTTTGTGCCTGGATTGGTTACATGGGCGCTACGTTTTTAGCAACTTAACGACAGTAATCACTTCGAAAGCTCAATGCTCAGGCCAAGTAACGAGCAGCCTCCAACTCGGAGCTTATGGCGGTTGTGAAATTTTCCGCGAAGAGCCGTATCTCCGACCAGATGACGTGGCTCGTACATAACCCTCCTAGTACAGGCTGTCAGAACTGAATTTCTGTATCACGACTATGGCCATTAATCTCTACAATAATAATGATTTTAGGCCGATATATTTATGGAAAAAAGTGGAAGAACTTGAAGCGTTTCTAATAAACTACTATTTTCAAAACCCAAAGTTCTGTCAGAACGGCTCTTATATTGATAACTGGGGACTGGAATTTGCATATTTTGCCTATGTGTGTTTTTATCGTGTATATCGTTCTACTTTTCCGTTTTGAGGGCATCTAAAGTTTTAGCGTGTGTTAAATTGAAACTGAAATAGCATATTTTGCATATTTTGTTCGATATCGGAGATTTTTGCATATTTCGACCGTTTTGTGCATATTTCTGCATTTTTAATCGAAATGGGGAATTTCCCTCTTTTTCGACTTTACAATCGCCAAACCCCCCGAGATATGTGTTTCTGAAAAGGGGTCACGGATATTCTTAGGCCATTCACCGTTTATTCCGTGTTCCTGTTAGTCCTTTTTTACTGGAGATATCAACAATTTTGAGAGGGGTGCACTCTGACCTCTCATCTGGCCTTACCCCAGGTGAACTCTCAGCATTGAAATTTTTACCCATCGTGTCCTGTGATGTCGAGAGGTCGTTTTCTGCCTATAAATTGCTCCTCAGCGACAACTAAGAGATTTACGGTTGACTATTTGGAAAAATCAATCGTGATCCAGTGCTATAATTGTGATAGCTAGTGACTCTTATGTATAATTGTAAATATTGTAAAGTCGAGAAAAAAAGGTGTGCACATTTTCATTCCATTTTCTTCCTTGATCCTTTTCTATAATTTTTTAAGGACTCGATAATAACTGTAACATAATCTATAGACTACACGTACGTCTCACAGCAAAATTTAGTTCATTTTAGAAATATTAAAAAAATTTTAAACATAATTTTGCTTGGGGTGCATATTTTGCCCATTTTGAGTGCATATTTTGGCCAAATTTTGTGCATATAATTCCAGTCCCTATTAATAACATTTCCGTCACCCAAACGGGTATTTTTCATCGTATTCTTTGGGTACATAGCTATTCGTTCCCGAGTACCAGCTTATGCGAAGCCTACCGAACGCTCGGTAATTGGAGCTACCTGAGCGGGTCATAAAACTACGTGCTCAATTCAGTCCCGTTCCCTTCTATACACATATGTCTTGAGCCAGTCTTGGGCACGGGTCTTCTTGACGGTAGGTTTTGTTGTTGTGATAGTGATGTCGTGATTGCTCATGCCAACATTTTCATGACTTCTCATTCAAATGCGTATATTTTCTGTGAGTGGTCGACGTGAGTCGTTGTGAAATGTTGAGTGAATGGGGTAAGTTTATGAAAGTGATGAATGGCTTCAAATATAGGTACCTATTCACAAGTGGCTGATTATTTAAAGACGATGACAAGATAACGAGAAATTTCATTTCTGATGAACATTGACGAGGAGTTTTTCCTTACATCCACTTTTAATAATAGTTCCTAATATTCTATACTGTCGTGACTTATAAATACTCGGCTCCGCCCTTAACACAGGATGATGCCTATTTACTTACTTCGGAGGAAACTATGAAACATTCATGCTCTAGAACTGGGAACAACACGGAGGTGGCGGAACGGGAGCGAAGGGGGAACCCACTCCAAGGCGAGCGTGGAAGTTAGTTCCTTAACTTTTTTGTGACCCGTGACTTTTTCTTGTCGTCGCAAGAGCATGTACCATGCTAAGATATACCTAGTTATGATAATAGTAACTCAAAAGAGCAGGGAACGAATTGAAAACGTTGAAAAAGGACTGTTGCTTATTCGTTCCGAAAAGTTGGATTAAGGGAGCGGGAACGAATAAGCAACGTCGAGTTTAGGGGACGGGACTGAATTGAGTGTTCTAGAGAACGAATTGGAGAGAACCCTAATATTTAAAGTCATGCTGAAAGCAGTTTCATCAGTACACTTAACTTGCACTTTTTTAAGGTAAGAACATCATGTCCGATAAGTCATCATGAATATACCGTTGCGCAACTCTATGGATTGGGAAGCGCAAAATGGCGGAAGTGAATCCTCAGTTGGTCACTCCTTCGAGCAAAACGTCGAGTTGTCATTATCATCAGTCGAAAAACTTTTTCTCAGATTAGGACTGCAAGGAGGAATAAAAGAAAATAACAGATGTTTTGAGAAACTGAAAACAAGAAGAGAACTTCCAAGTTATGGGGACAATCGCGGAATTACGTGGCGCCAACCACTCACATGTCGTACGGACTTACCCACCCTTTCAACTCTCTACTACTAGGTGATTTCATTCATTTGAGTTTTACTTTCTCCCTTTTTTTACGTGCTTTGACTTGCTCATGTTCCCAGGACTCTTACTCGCTATGCCAACAACTTAGATAATGCCCTCTCATCACTAGCGTCCTTGCCAAAAAAAAAAAAAAAATCAATAGATGTTATGTCACTGTGAACTAACTGTCTTTGCTTCCTCGTCAAGCTTAGATCTCACTCCGAGATAAGTCTTTTCCTATGCCACCTGCTTCCCCTTTGGTTCATAGCCATTGGGCATTGGATCAATCAGCTATACTGGGAATTATTGCCATATCAGCGTTTTTCCAAAGCTCTAAACCTCGTTTGGGAAATACCATGATCAGAGGTGAAGTTAGTGAGGTACCTAAAACAGTTTACCTTAGGATTCTAGATGAAGCATTTTTACTTTCCTTAAGTCACTACAAGCAAAACCGGTCTATAGAAGTGTTAAGGGGGAGTCAAACCAAAATCGGTTAGTAGGCAAATTTCATTTCAGCTATACCCTAAAACAGTCATTTTATAGAAAGCTTGGAGTATCAGTAGTAATGATTGATACAGGATGTACTCCATCAGTATTGAAGATTTATTAAGAATCGTTATCAGCTTCGTTCACCATATGACAGCTGATCAAAGTCATAAAGTTGTATAAAGAACATTAATACATGCCACTTGCTAGTGTCATTTATTCAACTGAACCAGGGCATGATCCGACATTACGAACCGAGTTCCGTAGATCATTAGGACAAATGACAAGGTGCGGAGTCTCTTACACAACTTGGCGTACACGTACACTCAATCTCCGTACGTTAAGGGACCTCATGACATTTGAACTCATTTCAAAACTGTTACATATTGAACTATCATATATCAAGGGAACTGGTTGGTGCGTATTTGGGTCCGACTACGTTAGGTAGTCAGTAGAACTGCTGATGGTTCTATGTTAGAGCTGCAAAGAATTTTCGACTTGATGCATTGTGAGCTGATAATATTGCAAACCGTCTTTTGCAACATTCGAACCTGCTGTAGTGCCTTTCACGAGTGAATGGTCATGAGGGAACCCTTACATGTTGCAACGTCCTCAACGGCATCAATAAAATCCTTCATCTAGTTCATTGTAACCGCTGACCACGGTCTGTTAGACCCATCAAAACATCAAGGCCCCGTCGATACAGGATGTTTGAAATGAAGCAATAAGATCGGAACATGATAAAACCCGGCATGAATGAGCATAATACGAGAGACTCGCAAAGATTGGAAAGAGGGGCGATTGATGGGATTACTGAACTATTCGAATTACATCAACTCTTCTTAGGACAAGTAATTCCATTACGTCCCAAGTATCGTTTAAAGAAGTATCGTAAAACATAGGACCAATGGTATTGGTAGGCAATATAAAGAACCATTTCGTTTCAAACTGAAACATTAATTGCAGCATCTCATAGTACAACCAACAGAACTTCCATGAACTCGAATAGTATGGTTTACGCAACTTACCATCGAATGGACGTCATAAAATCGTCTCCATAAAATCTTTATGACTTCCGTTTGTCACTCCACAGTAAGTACAGTAGGAAGGATACATAGGAAAGCGCCACCCCTAAAAATTAGATCGCTGGTGAATGCGCCAGTCACTTATCAATCCAACACGACGCTTTCTTCGCTTCTACTATGCGATCATGATGCCGTTCACATCTAAACGATATCAATTTACTTTAGGTACTTATGAAAGTGAAGCTTTCACATAACTTTGCAATCCAACAGCTGGCGTTTTTCTATGCTGTACAATTCTCAAACTGGCACTTTTCTATGACATTTTCAATCGTTCCTCTTTTTTTGGCGCATTTTGTTCTCTGACGCATCCAAGCCCACGGCTGAACCAGCACACTTACCAAAGTGGTCGTAAAACAAGATTCTCATCGATTCATTTTCGAACGTGTAGCAGTCAAATATTATGGATGATGAAGGGCGTGTTTTTAGTTTAGGTCCTAGAACTATATATTTCTGCCAGTTTTCGAATTCACACCTTATTTTACCCTTTTATTTTAGCAGTGTGCCAGCAAGAGAATGAAAAAATGCACTCGACACGACCCAGTTCACGCTGCGTATGCGTGCCTCAACGGAAACAGCTGCCAACGGAAGGGCAACCCTAGCGGTAAGTAGCTGACACGTTTCCATAAATTAATTGGGCGCATAACTCATCGCCAGTGGCAACTACTTAGGAAATGGCTTTTGTAAATAATAAGTAAGTTGCCGACACTACAAACCCGGTGGCGTCACATCGCTGAGCTCGCGCGTTAATTCCAAGCTTGTCGCGTTTGGGAGGAACTCCAAAAGGTATGGCGCAATATCTGGCTCACGCTTGAGAGAAATGACGTAACTCCTAGGGTGCTCTTACTTTCTTCAGCGAAAGTCCGTCAAGGTCGCGGCTAGCTCGTCTTCCTTCCCGGCACAGGATCGGAGGTCTCCGGTCAGTACAGCGACCCCTGGAGGTCCAGAGAGGCCTTGGGCTGGACATGTTGTCTGCCTGGTTCTATCTACTAGCTTCGCTCCAGGTTCTCAACCCGCAGGGCGCGTTGCAAGGTTGTCGCCATGAACTTGTCCTTAAGATATATCAATGCTATAATTTTTGAAGCCAGCTGATAGTAACCGGATCTGAGACAAAGTTATTCGTGATGAAATGAACCAACATTTTCCATATTCTCAAACTAAATACCGAAATGTAGGTCCTACCTGTTTACCAGACAGAGTACCTCTTCCAAATTGAAGTATTGCTCAGACTATTCCCTACTATTCATAAATCGTAAGTTAAACATCTATTTATTTCCTTAGAAAAAAAAACACCATTGGTTTTAAAAACATTATTCACTTTATTCACTCCTTTGGCTTTTTCAACTTATCTGTTACCATGGGAAAAGTCCATCAAAACGATTTGCGGTTCTGCTCCCTCATTTGAGTTTCGCAAGAAATTCCATTATAGTACACGTACTAATGTTCTCGTAGTAATGTTACAACTTCTAGTTGGTATTTCATCAAGAATAGGTAGATGACAGGTTTTGAAGTCTGAGTGTCTGATGGCGCAAGCTCTTGCGGTGCGCTCCTCAGGCTGATCAAACTCCGCTCTTTACGTATGTGTCGACAGCTGTCTCCCAAGAATCGTGACGACTCGAGAATCGAAAAGGTGAAAATCGGAAGAACCGTTAGCGTACACAAATTATTTTGCATGCACTTTATTTTCATCATAATTGCAGTATACCATCAGGTTTATACTTCATCACCGCGCCAACTCATTGTTAATCATCCGCAGTAACGGGCTGGTTATTCAAGAATTCAAGAACTCCATAATAATGTAGCTAATACAGCAACACTATTTTGAGCGTTTAAGTGATATCTCGCTCATTTTTGGGTCGAAAGAGATCTTTATTAATCCGAAAAAGCGTGCTATCTCATCTTTCGTGTGTCTTGACACAGTCGGTAGGTACCTATTTGTCCTTTATCAAAAATCTGTCATCAGCATCAATACAAAATTGCGAGAAATCAATTATTCACAGCCACGGGAGGTAGAAAGTAAAACAAAGTAAATCAGCCAATTTAGAATAAGTAGTCAGCAAAAGAAGTAAATGTGCAATGAGATGATTGCAGGGAGATGGGTTGATGACACTTTGCTCTTAATATTTTCTCTCTCGGGCAATTTCGATGTTTAGCAAAATCGTTTTCGATCTTGTTAACTGAATAAGGAGTACCATGATTTCTGTTTATATTTTTAAATTAAAATAGGTTCCATTTTAAGAATTTTGAGACCAATCGCACTCTCTTATGATGAATAGTTGTTTTTCTACGAGCTTTCAAAGTTTGGCAACGAGTGACCTCATAATGGTCAAGGGGGGTCCCGCCTAGGAGGGAGGGGTACAATGACGTCACTCAAATACTTAGAATGGAACCTACTTTCATTTGAAAATGGGAAAGTAATAAACAGAAGTCACGGGTACTCATTGTACATGTGTTTATCCTGACAACAATGGATTATAAAATTAGTGATGACGTAAATAGCTCCAATGCATCTGACAAGCTTATTTAAATAAATATATTGACGGGAAAGCTCATCTAAACAACAGAAGCTCCCAAGCCATTTATTATAAAATATAAATTTTATGCAATCCGCCTCGTGAATATCCAGCTGAATGGTGTCATTCGGTTTACTCACGCCATACCGTATAAGATCCGATTCGAAGGTCTCACGGTCGGCTATTGTTACGATACAATCCATATCGGCGACCCGGCTGAATGGTAACAGGTGGTGTTTTCTAATCAATTGAGACATTTCGAAGAGATGTTACGAATTGAGCGGCGATGAGACAAAGGACGAGGCGCGAAGTGAAAGTGGGCTTTGGAGGTTCAGGGCTGAAGAAGGACAATAGTTGACAGTGGAAGACGATAAGGCCCTTGCGGATGAATAAGTCTAAACCAAAATGGCTACCTTCCTTCCAAGACACTAAGGCTGGCTGGATGACCTGTGCGTTGCGCAGGATAATATTAAATTGGGTTATATTGATGATGTACAAAACCCATCAAATGGGCAGAAGCGTACATTCGTCAATATTGTGATAAAAACCAAAAGGCTTATATGGGTTTTGGTTCATTGCCTTTCACTCAGCCATGCCTACCATCACGTCTATCAATTTCGAAATGGTTTGAATGGTCCAAAATGGAGTTCTGACTTCTATTCTCTTGTAGTTTCAATCAAGTCGAAATATCATGGATCATAGTCGTGATACATACCATGGGGATGATTCACTCTTCCGTTCAGTTTGTAATCAATTTAGGTGGAAGGGCGTAGATATTTACAAAAAAAGTGCTCCACGGTACAAGGTCCCTAGTCATCACTCGGTTTCTATTTCAACTGTATCACACGGGTACTAATTTGACAACGACTATGCCTTTTCACTCCCTTTACTATTACCACCCTATCCAATTCTCGTAGTTCCGCTGATCTCAGAGTTCATATTGCGCCACCCGATTCATAGGTGACTCCGCTTTTCATTAAAATCGGACCAAACCCTCCCGTAACCATCCACTAACACCTTCCTATTTGGTTTTTACGATTCTATAATGATTTGAGATTCAAAGATGAACTTTCCTACACATATTACTCAAGTTTCAGTCAAATCGGAACATCTTGGTATTTAGGTGCATCTCAGGTAAATCGGGTAGGTATTTTATTAATATTAGACAACAGTTAGGTAACTGAAACCTGGTAACCCTTCAACCTTTTGGGAAGAATACAGTTTCGTTTTCTTCTCACTGAAAACTTGGTGGGTTAAACAACTGAATGTTTCAACCTTACAACATAACAATCACAGTTATCTATTACCTATCAATAGTCACCACAGGGAAGGAGGGAAATGAGGACTTGATAAAAACCTTGGCACTCTTGCTATACGTCCTCGAAATGTACTCGGGATGACTACGAAAGTCAATTTCGTGAAGGCTTCCTCTTTCGGACATGTCCAATATAGAGCCAAGGACGGAGCAATAAATTAATTCTTACTGGATTCAGTTAGGTATATATTTATAAACTCCGGCAATGCCTTTTAGGGTTTAGATGAGCGAGCATGGGAACACAAAAGTTTGCTGCCACGCGTCTACCTAAACAAAAACGCTGAAAATTACTACACATCGGTTTATTATCTATACATATAATAAAACAGTGTCTGTTTGTTTGTCTGTTTGTTTGTTTGTTTGTCTCGGCATCAATTGAGAACGGCTGAACGTAGAAAGTTGCGGCTGGTACCATTTGACGCAGAATTTATCTGGGAAGGCTTATGAAAAATCCGCATTTGAATCTGTCCATCCGTTGAAACGCTATGAATGAAATACTACTAAAAAACGTGTTATAATCACTTCTATGAGGACGTTTATGCTTATAATAACTTTGAACGGTTGGACGTAAATCCGATTGTAATTAGATTCTGGATTCAGCTCGACGAGTACATTCAAGTGGTACTTCAATCAGGATGTTAGTGGGAGGGGGGTACAGGTTATGAGAGGGGGGGGGTCTACAGAAATTTCAAAACTACTTGACCAATTGGAGTGCAACTTTGGGAATTTGTTGTGTGAACATTGAGGAATGTTTCTAACCAGGTAGGGAGGGTTCATAGGATACGATGGGGGGGGGGGGGGGGTTAAAGGCAGTTAGGGTTGGCATTGGGGAAGGTTTCTGATCAGTTGAGGAGGGGGGGATACAGGGGGTGTCTGTTCTACCGTTGCGAAGCGCGGGTACACAGCTAGTTTACCTAAATAGATGCCCCTTCTGCGTAGATCACTGTTTTCTGTGGTCAGCACCCCCGAGCTCCCTCCAGTGAAGCCCTAAATCGAGTACTGGATACGGCCCAGGAACTAACGTTTCATACAAACGCGCAGGATTCAATAAGTAAATCATTAACTATTTGTAGTTATTCATGAAGCATAAGGTAAATAATAAACTGCTGTATAATAATTTACGTGTATAGATGCCCCTTCTGTGTTGATAGTATAACAAACCATTGTGTAATAATTTACTGTTGTGTAATAATTAACCGTTGTGTAATAATTTACTGTTGTGTAATAATTAACCGTTGTGTAATAATTTACTGTTGTGTAATAATTAACCGTTGTGTAATAATTTCCCCAATAATACTTCAACAATTGTTCAAGTTGCAAAAGTACTATCAACAAAATCCAAAACAGCCATCATTTTTCAAATGGAATAATATCACAGAACAACCAAATCGACTTCATACAGCCATTCGTAATTATAATCAGGTGCTCCTTAGCGATGGTATCTGGGCTGAATGTATACAATTTGATTCCCCTCCTGTTGATGAAGCCTGCCGGTGCAAACTTCGGGGCCTTACTGTGAACGAACGGCTGGACGTACAGTGCTCGGGTGGTCTCAAAAAAACTCCCAAGTTCAAGAACCGTAAAAAAATTCGAGGTAACGGTGTCCTGGAGAATTCCCTATTTTTCACGCCTTTCACGCCTTGGCCCGAGCTTCGCGGGCCAACTCTCACCCCAAATGCGATCTACAAACCAAATTTCATCAATTTTGGTTCATGGTACCTAAGGAAAGTGCGAAGTACGGTGTACGGCGGACGGACAGAAATTTTTTTATTGCATTTTCGGATTCTACATACCTTCAAACGGAAACCATCAAATGTTGATGGGGGGGGGGTTAATTGTTTTTCATGCTCGATTCCAAACGTTCATTATTGAAAATAATAAACCAAAAGTGTGATTTTTATTAAATCCTTGTTCAAAAAGGTTTCAAAGCAATGAGGTCCTACTGCACCAGGTACAACAATATAAATTCAATTTTCATAGCTTCAATATTCACGATTCTATTCATGAACTCACATATTCGTATGTATATTACAGCATAAAGATAGAGGCATTCGAACAAACAGTTTGTAGGTAATTCGGTGTACATACCCTGGAGTATTTTTGTGTAGTTACCTACGTTCCTGATTCGGAACATGAGATTGTTTTCGAATCTATCGCGGATCCAATCCCAAAACACTCCCCCCCCCCCCCCTTCTCAAGAAACTCACGCCATTAAATATAAATAAATAAATAAATAAATCAAATAATGGGGCTGGGACCCAGCATTACCCGACGCCGGACCTTGGCGGTAGGGGTGATGGAGGAAGTTGGGAAGAGAAAGTGGGTCTACACCAAAATATGCATCAACTCACAACCTTAATCGGTGATCAATGTGATGCACTTAGGCAAACAAACCACAGTTATATGAACCTAATACTCGTAATTTTGTATTCCCTCCTCAAACAAAATCTCACACAAATCACTTGTTTTCTTTTTATTTCTTTAAAAACTCTCGTAAGACCTATTGCTCACGATCCTCGTAAAATCTCTGTTTAGAACAAGCCAAAATATCGCGGATCCAGTCACCTAGTCGTTGCCCAATCCCATGGTCACGTAACTGAATTTCAACCGCGACTGTTGTGCCGGCGTAAGCTCTGTGTTACGGAGTCGCGCAGTATAAAAATCCAAGAATTCATGAAAGACTAAACAAGGTGAGGATGACACGGAAAGAATGAGGCAACCCGATCAGCTGATGAGCAGTTAGCATAATTTCTCTCATTTTCAACCATCAATGAAGTCGCATAGAGAACTTATAGAAAAGAAATAGAAGTAACCAGAGGGTTTGATTAGAGTTCCACATTCGAGATGAGCTCACGGCCGTGGTTAACGGGACTTAAGTTTTTTTTGTAGAAACTAAATAAATTTTCATAAATCTGATAAATTTATACTGATAATTTTATCGTTATAGGTAGGTACCTATAACGAAAAAATTATTAAGTAAGTATAGAATTTAGTTAGCACAGTTTGTTGAGCATCCTATCTGTCATTTCGTGATTCAGTGTTCATTTGTTTAAAAAAGTTTAATCACTGTCGAATTCGGAGTTGGCCACTGGTTGATATTGTCAAACTCTGAGAGAGTACGTTCCGTCAGTTAGTGGCATACTTCCACTACCACTATAAATGCTGATATATGATCCATTTGACACAAGGTTGATTCCAGATTTTCAAATCAATTTGGATGTTTTTAAAAAATTGCAGCTCTAAAAATTACGATAGAAGGATAGAACTAGCGATTGCAGATTGCAATTTTATGGATTATAATCCCAGGAATCGAATTTTATTTTGAGACCTTACACCTATGTACCTCCTCATTAAAGGCACAGTTTGACGGATAAAGAATAGTAAATAAACATTAACAGGCCGACTCATAATGTTTCTATAGAAAATTCATTCGTTTATTCCAGAGAAAATTCTGAACGTCGACAAAAGATCAACAAGTTGTTCGCTTCTTCATTTTGAAAGATTATTTCTGAAATTATTTCTGAAGTGTTTTTTATCCTATGTAACCAGTCGCCATAGGCTGATTCCAGAATTAAAAATTACATTTTCACTGATAACAAGAAGATATTAATTTGAGCTGAAATAGGATCCATTAGTTAGCAACATGAGCGCAAAATCCGCCGCGCCGTACGCCGTACTTTGCACTTTCCTTAGTTACCATGAACCACAATTAATGAAATTTGGTTTGTGGGCCCCATTTGGGGTCTAGTTGGTCCGCGAAGCTCGGCGTTACTGTCAGTCATCTCTAAGGGGTGAAAAATAGGGGCTAACATTTCCCTAACGCTGTAGCTTGAAAACTTTCAATAGAAGGGTATGGTTTTTTTAAACGTTTTTAAATTGATCTTGAAGCATTGTACGTCAGCCGTTCGTTTGCACCGAAAGGGTTTGTCAACATGATCGCGAATGAAACCGTATACATCTAGCTCAGATATCACAGGACACCTGATTATAATCAAGCATGGCTGTATGTAATCGAGTTGTTCCCTGATATTACTTCATTTGAAGAATGAGGGTTATTTTGAATTTTGTTGATATTTAGGTACCTACTTTAGTATTGTGATCAAACGTTATGCTCCATGAAACCACAAATAATCATTAATGATAGAATTCTTGAATCGCGCGCATTTTTATGAAACTGCAATTCCCCGGCCGGCTCCAGTACTTGATTTAGGACTTACCTGGGGGGAGCGCGAGGGTAGGTATTCATCACAGAAAGCTGTGATCTAACGCAGAAGGGGCACCTATACAGGTTAATATTAAACTGTTGTGTAATAAGTTAACTTCTTTTTTCAAGTTTTGTCGTGTGAGTACGTACATACATAGGTGTGAAAAATAGTCTTTGCCGTTCCTAACAGAATCCTATGACATTTTACTGATTATTCCCGACGCATGAAATATCTTGTCTTTTTCACGTTTTTTCCAGATCGACGGTACGGCCACCGGTATTATTTTGACGACGTTCTACCATTCAGTTATGCAGTAGCCAACGATTTGTACCGGAAACTTGAAAAAAAAAAATACATGAGGGTGGGTAGGTACTGATAATTTTGGACCCATCGCAATGTTGTGCTCGCTGAAAATTAGCTGACAAAAAAAGGAAATTTAATTACTTACTTCTCATTGCCCAGATCCGACGTGCGTTCAACTGCTCCAAGAAAGTGCCCATATCCTTGTGACAGGACGAGTTGGACATCTCCGTCCGGTTCCAAATCCCAGCAAGAACGTGAGGGTTGTAGACATCAAGAAGTCGGTCCAGCGTCGCGTCACGACCGACTCCCGACGAATTCCCCGCGGACACTTTTCCGGCGTCGGCCAGCCGGAGTGTCCGATATTCGCCCGCAGGTGTCGTCTCTGACGGCACAATGGATACTTTGAAGGGCCCGTTGTTCTTTTGACTTGAGACCGACCAAACAAGAGCCAAAAGGGCTACACCTATTCGAAACATCTCATGGATTCTATTTTTACTTTTAATATTCATCTAATCACGGTTGTATCGCAGTGATTCGAACAAAATAAGAGTTCTCT